>ATSW01000658.1:0-11656 GCA_000444245.1 Botryllus schlosseri
GAGGTGGTCAGTAACGAAGTAATTCTACTTTATTGAAGTACTCATGTAGTTTTCCTCTACTTCTGGTACTTACTCAAGTAGATCTGATTTTCGCTACTTCTTCGTAATATTATGTGATCTACTTTCTTACTTTTCGCTATTTTCAGTTTGTCAAGTAGAAGTAGTTCAATCTTCCAATCATGAAGATAGCCTGAGAAATTTCATGGAATATCAACATTTAATTTTCACAAAAGTTGAGTAAAGCCAAGAATTCTCGTCGCGCTTCACGCGCAGTGGCTACAGAGTGACCAGTATGATGTCACGAAAGTATCGGTGAATATAATTTACGTCGCGTGTTGGCGTGGTTCCGTTTACACCACATTGTCGCCCTTCGCCCATATGAAATAATTCATCACAATATATATGGCTCATTATAACGTTTGAAACTGATGTTTTGCAATCCAGCATTTACTTGTCATATCGTAATCGAGCATGTCTTTAATTGTCCTAATCTGGGAATGTGGACTCTGACATTTTTTAGTTTTAGAGCTAATTTTGCAAGCCACCTTTGAAACTTTTCGGACTAAAGGCATGAAATACATGTTCCACTTTTACAAGTAGTATTTATATTTCACTTTTAATTCCCAGTATCCTATACTTTGAGTTATAATTAATATCAGTTCTTTTGTCTGGATAAAATACATGTTGAAGTATATCAGAAGTGTAGTAAGGCCTTTAATTTCCGGAAATAAAGCTACACAATATGGTATTTTTACGGTCCACCATATTTTTTATTAACGTTTACTAACCGCGCGAAGTGTTTACATCGTATCCTATACAACTTCTCCGTATTGCTCTTCGACTAAACTACGGCCTTATAATATTGCGGATGGCGCCGTACCATGCTATTTTCTAAAACGTGCTATTCGAGAAAACGGAGGATTGGTATCGCAAGGGGATTTCCATATCAATACTATCATGATGTGGATGAATGCTTGTGCTATCGAAAATTGGATACCTGTTGGTATGCATGAAGATGAATCAAACTCGTCACCTTTCGCATAGCACAATTTGCACCTTTTTACAATCCATGTGAACGAATTAGGATCGTTTCATAACTACTTACTTACTGAGTACTTTTAAAGTCAGTCAATTCTACTTCAAGTAATTTTAGGTTGCTTATTGAAGAAGTATTTCAACTTGTTCTTGAGTAGATTTTTTCGTCACTGCTTCTACTTGAGTAGCTTTCTAGACTACTTTGACCACCTCTGGCTTACATGAACTGTAACATAGGTATTATAATCGTATGTTTCAGGTGTGTCAGGCGGAAGCATTATCAACATTATTTCTCAGAAACTTACCAAGAGATCTGTAGATTGGAGCAAATGGAAAATCTTTTTCTGTGATGAAAGAAAAGTTCCATTCTCAGACTCTGAAAGTACTTTCGGGCAATACAAGGTAGAGATTTACTTTCCTATTATTGTATACTAGTAGTTATTTTGACCATTCCGTTCATATATTTACATGCTAGTCAGGTGTGACTTGACATGCCTTCTACTTTTAACCGTTAGCATGACATTGCTGAATTATATCTATTTGAACTATATATACCTTTTATGTTGTGGCGTATAATATATATATAAATACGAATACAACAAGATTAGAATTTTTATTCAAGAATGAAGAACATTATCGAATATGTTTCTCTTATGAAGAAGTATTGCCTTTGAACACAGTTATCTAGTGTTAACCAACATGTTAAAGTACTGACACTATAGTGCTGTAGTGATGCAACTATTGAGAGGCTAACCTAAGTTTTTTTCTATGCTAAACCAATCTAATTGGTTGATGTTGTGATGCTGGCATTTATGTGATTAGATTATGTGTGCCTTCTTCTGACTCCGCCTTATTTCAGAAAAATGTTATCGATCAAGTTGGATTCATCGAGTCCTGGGTAGCAATAAATCCTGAGCTAGAATTGGACGAATGCGCTAATGATTACCAGAAAAAAATGCACGATGTCTTTGGAGGTGCAAGTGTTCCCTCGTTTGATATGTTACTACTTGGAATGGGACCGGACGGTCATACATGTTCGCTATTCCCCGGACATCAACTCCTCCAGGTGAGTTTATGGTGCACGTCTCAAAAAGTATAATCGGATCTAATAAGTGTATGTTAAGGAAAATGAATTACACGTTGCATCTATTAATGATTCTCCGAAACCGCCTCCTGCCAGAGTCACAATGACTCTGCCGGTGCTCAATGCTGCAAGAAATGCTGTCTTCATCTCGGCCGGTGCGAGTAAAGCTTCAACAATCAAGGTGCTATGCTGCATTTATGATTAGCATATTACCATTCTGCATGTTATGCATTCCTAGATGGTTTTTGACAAAGATTCCAAACTGCCAGCAAGTTTGGTGAAACCAACCAATGGCAATCTAATTTGGATAATGGATGATGCAGCCGCAAGTCAGCTATGAATCAAGATCTATGCACAAAATGCACATCATAGCGATAGTGTCAGTAATTCCTGGATAAGCACTGCTTCAACTCATGTGATAATTTCAATCATTTTCTTATATTTCATCAGTTAGATGAGTCGAATTCGCTTACCAATTGCTTCGAATTTATGACATGCATTGTTCCAAATACATGTGTACGATTATGGCTTCCTAAAGCGTTTTGAATCATCAGAACAGCACTGCATCATCGAGAGCAGTGCTAATGTGGATTGAAGTCATTGATGCTATTCAAGTGAATTAGAAAAAAATATCGTTAATGTATACTAAAATTACAAAGTAGTATGGAGATATTTTAAACATATGGCAAAACCAATTTCCAAATATGAGTTGTAGCTGCAAAATGATGTCGTAGGGAGGTGAAATTTCCTAGCTATATTCTCCTATTATTGTTTCTATTTCGAATAGGCCAACCAACAGTGTCGCCTGGCTGTGATGACATATCGTAGCCCACGAAGTCTGCGTGACAATAGTCTCGCAGACATCGAGTTGAGGCATGGTGGAATTTTTGTTGTAAATGTTGAACTGTACACTGAATGAGGAACAGCCTACAGAATTTTATAAAATGGGCAGACGGTGAAAAGAAGTGTCGCAGGATGGGGAACCGTCGACTTGGCAGTCTCAATATACAAGCTAGTACTTACGGTATCAAGTCAAGTCATACGAAAAAGGTGACTCGAGTCAAGTCATGACTCGAGTCATCCCAACACTGTGCAACACCAATGGGATGTGGATTTGAGTCCGCCGAGGTCGACTCCAGAATTCCTATCTACGTATTGGAGGTTTATCTAGGCTCCTGCTCGCCACGTGATCCGCAAAAGCGGTGTCTTATAAAAAGCCTGGAAGTTGGGCGTGCTACAAGTCAGTAAATACGGAATCAAAAATAAATTATATCGGCCTGGTGTATAATGACCATTTTGATTTGACCAATATCGTCGAAACGAAACACCAAAACAAACAAACGAAACCTACATATATAGCGTCACCTAGCGACTTACATATTCAAGATAAATAGGGTCCTGACGATTGTTTACAAAATTAGACCGATCGGCATCCTGGAACGGACACATGTGCGGATCAGGACACTTGGCGTTTGAACGATATGTCGTCGCTCACTACTAAACTTGCTTGTAGAAATCTACACCAATACCTGTCAGATCTTCCGCCCGCAATATTGGATGCCTTATACGAAAATCCGGCGACATGTATGGCTGTATTGAGGTAACGTTATTGCATGAAGTCATTCCTGATAGTGCTGATACAATTGAATAATAGATTCATAGTGAAATATCATCTTATTCAATTATATACCGGTACTGAAATTCTGTACCTCCAAGAGTCTGTTATTCATGATGCTTTCAGTTGCAAAACAGGGAAAAGAAAAGTACCGTAAACCGGGGTAACATTAGTCAAACTTTCAAACTCCCACCCTATATCGTCCTTATAGACAATAGACATGTACGGTATAATTGCATATCTGTGTAGTCTTTATAGTGTTGCTACTACTTCTGGTTTCAAAGTACCTTGCCCGTAGAAGGAATTTTTTCAATTTTCTGCAATGGCGAATTGGTCAGAGGAGACATGAAGTTTATTCGTCGTATGTCAAGGGTCAAGGTTGCATAGGCATAACATCAGACAAGCAAAACAGTGATACAAGCATTTATGTTGAATGCTTTACATAGCATACCGGTAATAAGCAGCAGATCTCGGTAGTGGTTGGCCTGATTGTGATCCATCTATAACAGGGGTGTCAAACATACGGCCCGCGGGCCGCATCCGGCTTGCCAGACGATTTCATGCGGCCCGCGAAGCGATTCTGAAAAATGGCTGTATTATCCAGTACATTTCCGACAAATGTTGAGATTTTAGTACGAAATACTCTCCTTAAATAATGCCCGAAGACAGCAAATGTCGAGTAAATTCATAGGCCACAGGTCTGACAGTAGGATTGTGGTTTCACTGTAGTCACTCTCAGCTACAAATAGGCGCCATTGACACGCAATTCCGAGAAGAGTTCAGGGTTTTTCAGAAAAATGGATCAAAAAGTAGTTATTCACAGAAGTGAAAACACTAGTTAGAAACCTATATATGCGGGTTACATGGAGAATATTATTGTTACACAAAAATAGAATTCAAGTATCTGTGGTCACACTCTTTTACCGCTTATGACTAACAGGTACTCCTCCCCCAGAAAAAACTAATTGCGATATAATAATAGTGAGCCAAATTCCAATGTCAGCGTTTACTGTTAAATATCTTGCATTCCTCACACTGCATACACGGAAATATTGCCAGATTACGACTAAAACAAAAATATGATAGCAATATGCCAACGTATATCGTCGTTAAAGCCACTGTTTTTGCAGTTTGTATAACGGTTTACAACCAGCAATCATCTTAATTTTGCCAATTCAATTGTTTGCGAATAAAGGTGCTGATAGAATAGAACGCGTCGTATAATATTATACACATAGGCTTGAAAATTGCGTATTCAAGCGAAGAACGAGGGTATGGATATTGTGGTATCATTTTGGAATCATTTGACTGGTCCGGTCCGCGAGTGATCTGAAGGTTCGAGTCTGGCCCGCGACTGAAGTTGAGTTTGACACCCCTGATCTATAATATTGACCTCTGAAATTCTGCTAATAAATTGTATAAATGAACAATCTTATTTTCAGGGAATTGCCCGAGTTGGCAAAGCATTATATAATGAGAATCCTTTTCGTTGATACCCCCATTGCAGTTCCGGCTGTTTCGTCTTGGGTGACCAAAGATGCGAAAAAGTGAGTGAAGAATGTGCAATTTTCTGCTATTGTTTCTGTATTTCCATGTTTTTCGAGTCGTCATTTTCCTTGATCTTGTGTTAAATGACTCAGAGTTGGAATAATTGTAACTGTATTTCCATATAAATAATTGCCTCTTCTAATGGCCATTGCACTTGGAATTGGTGATTACTGATTATCAATCAATTGCTTACAATTACATTTGGTGTTGCCTAGGTGACTGAAGTCCATTATAACCAGGCCCTGCATTTATTCAATTGGAAAGCATTTTGCTGCAGGAAGAAATGGGTTTAAGACCTGATGATTTAAAAAAATGACTCAAGCAGGCTCTGTGTAGCCTTGTTTCAAGAAGTGCAGCCAACAAGTTACTGGAGATGTTGTAATGCAATAAGGACTGCTTATTCATATTTGCTGTTTGTCGCGATACAAGCAACACTAATTCGATACCTTATAGAACTTTTCTCCACCCTTTCTGTGAAACTAATAACACTAGCATTTGAGATGACTTTGATGAAGTAAGTATTTGGACTTGGAAGTTGGTTAATGTGCACCTTTTAACATAATATATTATTAGTAATAGCTAATAAACCAATGATGATGATGATGATGATGATGATAGTTTATTATATTATTTATTATATTATTCCTGTTATTACTAGGCGTAACTCTCAATCTAAAAGACGTTTTGTCTCGTCAAATGCCGAAGCACCCAATGCAATGGTCAAGGTTGAATGTGTCCTGAAATAGAAAAAAAATGTGATAATATAACACAAAACATCTGATCAATCTGGACACAAATTTGTAATTGTGAGTGTAATTGATGAATCGACTGTAAAATTGTGTAATTACTTCATCACTGGACTGTGTCCAGTTGAGATATCGAAAATTGTGACTCAAAGCCTATGGATATCGGCAGGTGGTCAGTAACGAAGTACTTCTACTTGAAGTAGATTTTGCCTACTCGCACTACTTAGTAAGTAGTTAGGATTTTAGACCACTTCTACTTCTACTTGACAGTTTTCAGTTTTTTAGGCAAAAATAGGCGTAGAATACCTACTTACTTACTTGTGAACCGCTACTCCTACTTGTACTTGAGTAGAAATTCTGGTGTTACTTCTACTTGAGTAGCGACGGTGACTACTTTGACCTCCTCTGCATAATTCAACTCTTCATTGAATTGCAGTGATCACAAAGAAGCCATCAATATCTTGTGTGAACTACGCATATGGGTACAGCTATCGTTGAAGGGTGGGCTACCAGCCTATAGTCTGAGTGACATGTTCCGTTCAAGCCTGAAAAAAGCTTTACTTGGTGGGTGAGTAAAAGGATGATTTCATTTTTAAGTTTAAGCAACAGTGTTGCATTTGAATATCCAAGCTCAGCAGAACCTGGCTAATGTGAATCCTTTGAACGATGCCTCAACAATTCAATGGATTTAATTCGGCTGTATACATTTTTTATCTTGGGTTGTTTCGGTTATGCTCACCAGTGATATGGTAGGGTACGTGTGCAATTGTCAATAACTGTAATAATATTTTTATGTGGGCTTCAGTATGAATTAGTCTCTTTGTTATTCAGTAAGAGTTGCTAACTTTATTAATATAAGGAATATTAGTGCTATAATGTGTTTCTCTATCGTAGTGGACATTTGAATCCAGCAGGAGCCCAATTAGAACCAGACAAACATGCCAAAACTCCCGATTCTCTCGAAAAATATGCGTCGGAAAGATGGGAAGTTCTGCTGCATTACCTTGTCGGCACGCAAATGGCGGCTGTAAGCAGCGATATCAAGGATTTGTTAATTCAGTGTGGGCTGATGAAGTGAGTGCCAGTTTTGTGGTTTTGACTCGGTCTTTGATGATTCAAATTAATGATTGTACTCATCCATGTTTTATATTTTTAGAATTGGCGAAGAGAGAGACAATGTGTTCATCACTGCTAAAGGATTTCAGTTTTTGTTATTAGATACCCCTACACAAGTAAGCAGGTTTTGAGTATTTCAACTATCCAGCCCTATTTATGATAATTGCTGGATCACGGTCAGTACCGCAGTAATCTATCGACTTGGAAGCAAGATTTCGAAAAAGTTTCAAGTTTCAAAATCGAACTGATATCTTGTCGTCTGCAGGTCTGGTTTTTCATCCTGGAATATTTGGAATGGATCAGAAAACGCGGAATGAACTTGGTTCCCATTTTGAAGTTTCTCTTCGAGCTGAGTTTCACATCACTGGGAATGGTAGTTAATCATCTTTATTCTCTTGTATCGAATGATACCCGTGTGAAAACTTTCTTATATGTGCTCAGGACCTGCCTAGTGATGGCAGGGAAGACCATGTGATCCAGTGTCTGCAGCATCTTAGAGAAATCGGCTTGATCTTTCAAAGGAAGGTGCGTTTTCATTTCAGATGCATTTGCGTAAATTGCATACTCTTATTGAAATATTTTAATGTCACAGAGAACATCGCGAAGGTTTTACCCCACCAACCTTGCCATTAATTTGGTCAATCGACAGTCTTTAAGCTTTGTCAACGCCAAGTCGAAAGGATTTATCATAGCGGAGACCAATTACAGAGTATACTCCTATACAAGTTAGTTGTTGTGTTGGATTGATCAATATTTTAATGTGTAGCGCCGCAAAAACTAATAGGTGAAGACGTCAATTCCAGCTTGTGGCATGATACGATGTTAAAATCTAATTTTATGTTTTGTGACTGCCCACAATGCACAATATTGCGCATTCTGCATTCATTCACTGTCTAGTAGTGGAGGCGATTACATCAAATTCTGCCTTCGCACTAACAGTGTAATGCAAATCCCTTGTAATAGTGGAAAAATGATACATATGTATAACACCCCTCTACTAGTAAGTCAACTAATCAATAAAAGTAGGTTCTACTGCAGGGGCGGGCAAATTCTTCAGTCCGCGGGCCAGACGTCGGAGAATAAAGTACTTGATAGGCCGGATTCCTAAATCGATACATTAATCGTGTATTTATCCACCTATACTAGTAATGAATCGTATGTAATGTGAATTTTTAGTTGGAAGCAGAGGCCAAAAACAGTATTTAATGAATTTATTAACGTAATATACTTCAGTAGCTGTTGTAGTCAATGAGATCTGTGATCGATCAAAGCTTCATATCGCACGTAGAAAACCTTGGTAGAGACTGCACGTGAGCATCAGTTAGATTGGAAAGCAGCTTTGTCTGTTCATTTTCATGGTCGAAAATGTTTGCTTGCAAATGTATGTAGATCCGAAACGAACAAGGAGTTTCATGATCACCTTTCTCCGACCGCGGGCCGCATCATGTATGACCGGAAACTCTCCGCAGGCTGCTTGAAATCCCTTCGCGGGCCGGATCCGGCCCACGGGCCGTATGTTGCCGTCCCTGTTCTACTGGATGGGTACTAGCTTCCACTTGAGACTACCGGACTATGATGGGACATATCGATTTCGCCATACAGCATGACATTGTGTTTTCATTCATTGTGCATGAAACTTGAAAGACTATTACAAGTCGTTTCAGCTTCTTCCTATTCATTGCATCATGATTTTAATATGTTTTGAACTGATTACGGTATTAATCTACGAATGAATGAATATGTATGGAATGCAATAATTATGATCTCTGATGGCCGATGCTGCAATAATTTTCAGTATATTCATATCTAAAGGCAAGAGCTTCAATGTTCCGACTTGTCTTTTTTGTCCCATCTGATGGTTGTTTAATTCCTTACGTTTCTCTTTCAGCGTCAGATCTGCAGTATGCCATCATGTCTCTTTTCTGCGATATGTTATACAGGTACGTCTCGCGGTCGGAATTATGATTTAGTCGCTCATCTATTCCGTCAATAAACATTCGTAACGTTTTAGATTTCCAAACCTATGTATCGGACAGATGACCCGAGAAAGTGTGCAGATGGCGGTTTCGCACGGGATAAGCGCCGAGCAGATTTTACATTACTTGCGGGCGAACGCTCATCCGGACATGCTAAAGAATGTTAGTTCGATGTGGCGTGTATAGCAGATTTTTTTATTTGGCTTGTTGCTTGTTTGTTAGACGCCGATTTTGCCCCAAACGCTCGAGGATCAAGTCAGATTATGGGAAATGGAGAGGGATAGATTGGTTTATCAAGAAGGCGTGCTCTACAATCAGTTCCTGTCTCAACAGGATTTTGAACTGCTGCGCAACTATGCTCAGGTATGGTGCATACCCAGTGTTGGAACCGAATATGTTTGTAAGCATTTTAGCTGGCAAGATCAATGTGGCGTCAATAATTCAATTCCAACTGTTCGTAATGTTATAATTTTTTCATTGTAAAGTGTCGCTATCAGTGTTCTGAGGTTGAGAAAGGCACACTCGCCCCGTGAACTTCATGGCGTTGCCAAGATTCTGATACGTCATATGGATACTCAAATATATTTTGCCCATTTAAGATGTTTTGTGGCGACCGGAGGGGGCTAAAAGGCAGTCTTCCTTGGACATCACTGTCATACGTCACATCACAATCTATGCATGACATTAGTTCATTGAAATTGTTATTTCCGGCGACTTTACTGCCAGTGGTGCGTCAACTTGTGTTTTCTGGGATACGAATCCTTTCTGGATCGATGAAGAGGTATCCCTGACTCCGCGCCTGTAATTCATTAGTTAAGCCTTCTCATGTCGTTGCAGTCTATCTAGTTTCTGGAATCTTTTCTGAACACTGCTCTTAATTCTAATGCTGTATTGAGCACAGCTGTTCATCTCCAATAACTGATGCAAAGTTTTAACTTAACCTATACCTGCCTGTGAATATTGACTGGTGGCTTAGAAATATTGAATTATATTTCGGTTTGCCGAAAGCACCTGGCACCGTGTTGATAATGTTGCCCATTGTCATTGTAATCCATGGTGTGATTATTCCCTGTAGGAACTGCAGGCTTTGGTGTGGCAGAATGAGGCAAAGCGTTATATGGTTGTAAACAAACTCGCCCACGATCAAGTGAAGAAGTTCTGGAAAAAACACAAAAGAGACAACACCTGATTCCAAGCGTAAGGCGTGACTTTTCCAGAGATTAGCGGGTTCCTTCGCGAAGATTCATCGGTCGGCTAAGGAAAGAAGTATAACTACCGTGGCTTCGAGAATACCAGAGGAGAGTGGCATTGATCGGATACTACATGTCTATTGTTGAAATCTGCGCTACATGTGCATGGTAATAATATGGGCTTGTTTCTGTGAAATATATATACTATTGCAGTGGTGGATGCTTTCGGTAGAACCCGAGCATTGGCATAAATATAGCCATGTCAATTTTTATCATGATGCTTTGGAGAGATTTTCAGCTGACATGTTTTTGAAGTTCAGCCTTAAAATGGGTCAAGAAAAACATTTTCTTCAGATTTCACTGGTTATGTGATAAAATTGTTGGGCTGGTTAAAACAACGCTGCACACCAAATTTTGTTCGTTTCCAACCAGTAGAAGCGAGATTCTTGCAGTAGAAAGTTTTGAATGTATCATTCAAAAATTGAAAATAAAATTTCGACACTTTTCTGTAAACCACATAAAATTGTTGGGCGGTCAGTAGAGATGATTCATACCATATTTGACTCAATTCCAACCACAAGAAGTGAAGTTATTGTAGTAGAAAAATTTCTAATTCCATGGTTTTATAATATATAATTAAAGAGTTAGCCACCGTAAATACTGTTTTATTCAAATCCAAATTTTTCTACTGCAATTGAGCCAAATTTGGTGTGCATTATCTCTACTGATTTGTCCTCCTTTTTGGCAATTCGGTCCTCCTTTATAGCTAAGATGAGGGATAGATTCGAGTTAAAACGGACACAAATGACGCTAAACAGGAAATTCGTGGTTGGAACGTAAGTGACGACCTTTTTCTTAACCAACCGCAACTTTGTGTAACCCGACCGTAGCGGAAATGACCATTGCTCCAATGTCCATTAAAAGTAGAGGTTTCGAGCAAGGCCTATCGAGATCGAGCCACCACAAATTACACGCTACTCGCTGTTACAATAGACTGCGACAGCGTAGCCTGGTATGGCTTATTAACATTACAACATGTATATTTAGAGCAGTGGTTCTTAACGGGCCTTTCCGGGAAGCTCAGGAGTCCCTGAATCGTTCCCGGTTGGTCAAGACGCATTCAACTCATACATATGGTTTGTGATGACAACCGCTGGTTGCAGGCAATTAGGACCAACCGCATTAGTCGATTGCGACTTGTCGATTTGTCCTCTTTTTTGAAAGTGTCCTCGGAGGACGCCCTTTTGTCCTCTTTTTTGAAAATTTAGGTCAGATTTAGAGGAAATTGCGAGTGATATTCCGCAAATTAGCGTAGAAGTGAAGCTCCGGCGGGTATTTCGGAGGGA
>ATSW01000659.1:0-23162 GCA_000444245.1 Botryllus schlosseri
GTATTACACTTGAGATAACATTGTACCATATTGCTCATTAACCTGTGCGTCAACCTGTACTGACCTATAAATCTACCTTTGTGATAGCTAGCCATCGGCTCGGTTACTCGGATCTGGTACACCCCTGTACACCCCATCCGAGTGGTACACCCTTTGCAAATTCTGGTACACCCTAGGGCAGGCCTGGGCAAAGTTCGGCCCGCGGGCCAAATGCGGCCCGCCGAGCGATTCTGTGCGGCCCGCGAAAGGCTGCTTGAAATTTTAACTATCAAACCTACTTTTTACTGTTGATGCGTGGACTAAAACCATACGATGTATAAACTGGACCAGAAATTCGTTTACCATCAAGCCTGTTCATTAACACACCGTGATTACGCAGCCTATGCGTACCTCACATGCCTAATCCAGACTAAAACTAAAGTCAATGTAGCAAGTTATGCCGTTAGAATTTAAGTCACAAAAAATCACCAAACCTTCTTTGATGCCATTGTCACATTACGCATTACACGGTCTGTGTTGCAAATGGTTATGTGACGTGTTTACAAATCCATAATTCATGAAACAAGTGAATCAATGCCCGTGATTTCTATGAATATATCACCACCCATAAAAGATGTCAAAAAAAGGAAGCCGAAAGTTGAAATGCAAAGATGGTTAACAACTGCAACCTTCGCTGATCAACAAGGCCATTTCGGCAAGCTGCACACTACTCAGAAACCAGCTACCAAGACAGTAAGCTATATATTAACCTTAGGACTGTAACTACCGCACCTCAAACCCCCCAATTGCGTGGCGAGCTCGACGGGCGTCCAAAATTATTTCATGAGTGGACATAAATTACAAGGTATTTTTTTGAAAATTCATGCAACTTCATTGAATGGTTTTTATAATGGGCATTTCGGCGTTAGCCATTACCGCGTCACGACGCACCAAGATAAATCAACTTCAGGCCAACACGAGATTCCGAGAAGGCACTGCAATTGCAACTGCTGATCAAATTAACTAAGTAAAGGGGATAAAGCTCGACAGCGAGAAAATCTTGGCCGAAGGACTGCCCTTATGTTGACCGAAAACCGCAAAGTTCAATTGTCCATAGGCAATATTTGCCAGTGAAGAAATACCAATCGGGAATCGGGGTCGTCTTTTTAGTTTGGTACGCTTCGGTGATTTCAATATCTTTTCATATAGCAGACGGGAGGTCACGAAATAACAACATGTAACGAAGTAATTATACCAACGGGCCCTCCCGAATATTTCCAAGACAGTACCTCACTCATCTCTAGCGGTAAAACTGAGTAGGCCACTAAGTGGGCTGAGAGAGGTTAAAAAATATAGCAATATATTTGCAATTACCAATATTACTGACCAATTGAACCCGATTGAATTCCGCGCTTTACGTGATCAGGGCATACAAGACGTCTCGTGCATCTCGATGGGGGCTGGTATTGATGGAAAAAAACGCGGATAGGGGTTCAAAATGTATCATGTTTAACATTGTTTCAAAATATGACGGCAATAGATATTTTTTGGGTAATTAACCCTCACTTTGTCATTCCTCAATATCAACACATCCACTGAGCACTAATTCGTGTAATACACTGCTTCCAATTTAGAAATAAAATCAATACGCTGGATATTCTGTATTTCTGACTCGGCCCGCCAACATATTTCTGTTTCTCATTTGGCCTGCGGAGAAAAATAATTGCCCACCCCTGCCCTAGGGTGTACGACAACCCCGGTTGAAGAGCACTGTGCTAGACAACTGATTTCCAAAGGGTTAAGTCTGAAAACGCGTCACGTGTTGGATTTTGTTAGTAATCTTACCAAGAAATCTATTCTCGATCACGTTTGAACTTTCACTTTCATTTGTATATTCCAGCGTCATTTTACGCCTACTTGTAAACTTGATTGCAACTTATGAGTAAATAGCCCGTTCAAGGGAGATCAAAGCGAGCAATATATGTTCATGAAGCAATTAAAATCAGTTTTCAGATCGAGATTATACGTAAAAGAGAGCATACTTCCTGTATTGACTACACACCGACGTGATTAATATAAGGCCCTTTGCAATCTAACTGATATAGGCAAAATGAAACGTCCATATTTAATACAATAACCACTTATTGACCAAAATTTTTGTTAAACGAATCGGTTGATATGTCTGTCGAAAGATGTAATTTCGTATTTAAGCCGGGTCGAACATTGTCATCTTTCCGAATCGGCAATGAAAAAATTATTTGAAGTTTAATTAAATCTGAGGTCTTCTAATCGATGTCTCCAGTACCATATAAATTGCTTTCGACACTCTGACACTTATTACAGCAGAAGATTTCAAGGAAAGTCATTACTTTAAATTTAATCAATCTAATCAGCTTTTGATCTTTCCGATTCAGCTCTGAAAAATTGATTTGAGGTTCAATGAAATCTGAAGTGTTGTAATTTATTGCTCCATTACCATATAAATTGCCTCCTACACTCTTACGTGTATTACAACAGCAGGTTTCAAGGAACCCCATTACGTTAAAAATAATCAATTAATTGGTACCATGAGCAGAGCAATATATTTTCTCACCTGGTTCCGACATATATAAATACCGCCGCATTATGGCAAATGGAATTCACGTAGGATCCGCAGCTGCGCACGCTTTTCACACAGTTTATTTCATGACCGTTTATGGCTAGAAATTTGGTCAGCAAGGTTTTCGCATTTCGTTTAATGAGACATGTGGTTTGGTACAGGTTTAGGTTAGTCAATCATGAATTTTTATCATGTATCGCCATCCAAGTAATCATAGATTCTCTGTTCAATTGGATGTAGAAGTTAGATTTATAAGATTCACCTAGTATCCCGGTTGACCAATTAAATGAAATATCTCTTTCTCTTACAACTTAACTTCAAAGTGTTATCTCCATAGCAAACCAACGATGAAAATGACAGTGAAACACCATGAAATGTAGATGCGGACATCATATTTGTACTAGTTTATTTTACCTATCCTTGTCAGAATCTCAACATGAGGTTACTTCACTAAAATAACGTTTTATATTGTAACTATGTGGATGCGCAAGTTCGAAACCACACAAGCCCGTGCTGTACTTAGTAGGTCGTGGAAATAATTTAACACGTCAGGGTTAGGTGGGTGGTTTGATAACATCGTGTGGTAATGGCAGTAGCCTATGTCGTGTAGAAAACGTCTTTGCTGGCGTGGTGGATATAGAGAGTACTTGCCGCGTATTTGAAAAGAGAAAATGTTCGCCGGTATACTGAGGGCTTCTGAATATTATGGGTAATAACTTATAGTAAATGAGCGATTGGATACCTTTGTGGTGCGCAGGGAGGTGGTCATTAGTCTGTAATCAAGTACTTCTGCTTTTCCCGGGTACACAAATAGGTTTTGCCCCGATCTATTTCAAGTGATTGCGTTTGCGACTTTTGATAACAGTTTTTCAGGACGAACTACTTGTTTGAACACTTTCGATATCGTGTAAGGTAGTAAAGTTAATTTTCGGATATGCTTGCATCGCGTTGATGCGTAAAATTCTCATGACCATGGTGTCGCGGTAACGATATGTAGTTACAACAAATCCTCGAACTCGTAGCGTCGTTAGCCATATTTCGTTAGTAGCGAGGATGCACTCAGCAATTTCGAAAATTTCCACCTCCAATAAACCGCAAAAAGAACAAATCAACCTCTTTAAACTGCTTACTTGATCAATTTTCTGTTCTTCAGTTACTATTTCAAATAGTTTTCTCATGTCTTCTTGGATATTTTCACATCGATACTTGTAATTCAGAACAAATTTACGGCATCACTGCTACTTCTACTTGGGAAGTAACACTATAGGCAGTAGGCTATAGTTCTGTGACTTGATAAGACATATAATGAGTGTGCGTCCGTTTTTATATTATTAGACAAAAATCCATCATGCATACGCTGTGTTTCATATTATTGCTTGCCATCAGTACAGTGTATTGTACAGGCATACGCTGCCCACCATGCAAACGACCTTGTCCTCGCCCGTATTGCTTTGGCGGAGGGATGCCAATAAAGGATTATTGTGGGTGAGTGTGAGATGGGGCCTGTTTCATATGATTAAGCGATCTTACCTTTATCTATTGCGACAGCGATTATATGTATAATTGTCACACTCTTAGCGTATACGTATTGTTGAATTATATCTCGGTTATACTTCCTACGTGCCTACGTGCATGCCTTTTTGCGTCCCAGCGTGCAATGCATGCATCATTTGGATTAATATTTGTGTTTCATATATACCGTTGTGTTAGTCTATTCACACCAATATATCACGGATGGTACACTGGTGTAAGTACACAGTCTCTTCGCTTGGAGTGTATCTTGTTTTTATACTTTTCCGGAGTTCTCACGAAGAGATTGTAACTGGCACTACACTTCTATTTGGAATATTTCCTCTACCACCGAACCTATTTCAAGCAAAGCTGCTTACATTTCGACCTTGCGTTTTCTAAAGTAGATTGTTGTTTTGGTGTATGTTTGCGCCACCTGTACGTGTTCAATTGTCATAACGACTTGGCGAAGAAGGCCCTGTATCGCGGTAACAAAATTTAGTTTCGAAAATACCACCTACTTGTTGTGGCATTAGTCATTTAGCACTATAGTCGAGAAGATGCGCCCTGCAATTTTAAATGGAGTCCCATCGGACACCTCTGCTCACGTAACGGTAAATTTTACGTTGCATTTAGGTGCTGTTACCAATGCCCGAAACAGCTGTATCAGCGATGCGGTGGCTTTCAGCGGCTGGGAGAATGTGACACCAGAAAAGACCTGGTGTGCGTGTCTGGGCCCATCTGCGGCGGTGTTACTTTCATTGCAATGCCGATAGTCGCGCCATCAGGTTACTGTCTAAGAAGAAAAGACGCAGTAAGTTAACGCCATGTTTTCGTCAGAGATGTTCAGTAACGATGCACTTCTACCTTTTTAGAGTACTAAACTGTGTTTAGCATCCTATTCCCACTACTTCAAGAGTTCCCAAAGTCGGGGTCATGACCCAAATGATGTCGTTTGCCTATTCTCTGAGGTCGCAGAGACAAAAATTAAATACCAATGACTAGGGCTGGGCACAATGATAAGAGTACTTGAATCTGTGTCGAGTAATAATTTTAATGACTCGAGTCGAGTAGTAAAGGATGATTTTTTCGAGTACTGAAATTAAACGCTACTAGCAACTGAAAGTTCATTTACTAACGAGATTTATAGTTTTGATACTATTTTCCACTGTAGAAGCCTTGAAACCTTTATCGGCCGCGTCGCAGCATACCAGAAATAGTATACAAAGCTATGAACGTTACTGGAAATAACACATTTCCGAAGTCAGCATGATCATTCCACAACATTGTCGAGAAGTGCAATGAAATCGGTATGGTCGAAAAATACCGAAGTATCTTTAATAAGATGGATAACAGGCATTATGTTCTTCGTGGTGGCATAAAAGGTACATATTTGAACTTTGACATAGTACATTATGTTGTGACGTCATACTGAGTGATACTCGAATACTCGACTCGACTCGAAGCGTGATACGTGATTCAGAACCAAGCACTCAGGTAGGCCTACTTGATTTTGCCCAGCTCTACCAATGACCATTACGAAAATGCCCATTAAGCGGATGCTTTAGTTCCTTTTTCAAAATAGAAGAAAAAACGACCTCTGACGAATGTGAACCCGGCAAAAAAGCTATCAAGGCCTGTCGAATCGCCATTTTAAAGCGCGGTAGTGCTCAGAGCGGCCAAATAACATATGTCGTTATCTATGTTTCGCGTGGCACAGGACGCTACGCAACATTAATTGACTAATTCCATTGGATAGACATAGAAATCGTTCCAAATGACCTATATACGTTTTTATAGTCTTGATAGACGGAGGACGAGTTCATAATTGCATAATTGCAACTACTGTACATATCTTGTAGTAATCAGCACGCATATTTAAGAGTGGGGTCGCAGAACATTTACAAATTGAAATTTGGGGTCGCGACCATAAAAAGTTTGGGAACCCCCAAAATACTTACCTAAGTGATTATGAACCTACTACTCCCACTTAACAGTTATAACTTTATTAAGCGAAACTATCCCTATACTTTTTTGGGAAATCGCAACTTAGCAACGACTATCAGATTAAAGCCTACGGAATCTTCATAAATCTCTTAATCTTTCTTTATTTCAGGAAATGATTCGCAGGCTTTGCAAGTTCCCGGGACTTCTTTGCGCGAACACTCCTATCAACTATCTTTCCGAGGCTTGAGATCGGCTCTTCAGGAATGGAGCACGAACCACGATTTAACGTTGAATTGTATTTTCCTCTTTGCAACGTATCAAGGGCGTTCGTTATTTCAGTAAAGAAAACAGACCATTGTAATATGTGTAATGTCTGTAGCGGCCTAATGGGGTTCACGTGATTGCGACATATCATGTAACGAAGCATATGCTCCTTCTTTTTCAGTATACTCGAGTAGGACATGTCCACCTGTACTACCTGCCCAATGGTTAATGTTTTTGGACTACTTCCACTCCTACTTGAGCCGTTGTTAGGGAAAATACTTACATTCGACAATTTTGATTTTAGAAAGTAGGAAGTATAGGGTGAGGATAATTTTCCATCATCTTTATAAGTCATATTCTTATAAACACGGCCTGAAATTAACCCTATATATCGGGGTGAATGAAAATACATTAAAGATTCTATGATCTGGTGGCTTCATTAGTCAGTCTGCGTTGATCACAAAGATCTATCCTTCCTTTTTGAAAGTATCTAATTCAGATTAACTGCTAAAGGTACACGACCTCACGACCACCGAATCTGCTTTTTGAAACTACCAACGTGGATGTTTTTCATGACTTTCATTTTCTACTTCTCTTTGAAGTATAGTTCTGACATTTCTTGGGAATCGTAACTGCATCAACTCCGACTGCTGTGCATTACCACCCCCAGCTAATTGGAGAGCTGTTACTATCAGCTCTAAGTGTGGAATCAGTTTGTCGCGTAGGTACTGGCCCTACGACATCTGTCTCCGCAAAGATATTGGTATCAGCCAACTCTGTTAACCAGTAAATTCGGACGGAGGTAAATTGTTAGGAGATATTAACATGGTTATGAATTTCAGGTTACTAAAATCCCGATTAGGGTTAGGTTAAAGTTCGTGTTAGGCAGAACAGGTCTGAAACAAGGTATAATGTCTTAAAATCTGGCACCTGAATCAGGACAGCTGAATATTTTCGAGATTTGCATCTACACGTAGTGTCATTACTCATTTTGATATAGCGTCAGTTTATTATTTCCAAGATTCATAACTGATACACGACGTGATCGATATACATAAGTACATGAAATATGAGATATGACACCTCCTTTCTTTTCCGCCAATATCATATTTCGTCATCATTATAGAAAGCACTAGGTCGCAGCATTAATAACGTGTGCAAATAGAATACGTTGGGTTGGGTGCATATAGTCAAAACGAACATAATTTGCAGCTCAACGCCGCCGTAAACTCTAATTTCATGACGTCCTTTCGACACAAGTAAAGTGATTGTATTATTGCCACAAGAACATTCATGAAAAACATTCTTTCGGAAAAGCAGTGTTTTTCTGCGATCCGGCAGGTAAAGAAATCATCTGTAAAATATCATCACAACAGAATCAATCATCCTCTGATTCAGCCGGTAAGCAATCCATCTCTGCTCATCGATATCTCTCCACGCATAATCGCCGCAGTGTGTTAGGGTCGGGGAATTGCTGGTGCTCCCGATACACGCGTGTTCGATATTGCCCATCCCCGTTTTGATCTTCACTCCTGGGCACATGGCGAATGCGTCTCGCTCGTGATTGATCGCCCGGAACTAACGCAAACGTGAGTGAATAAACATTACCAAATAATGATATGCTAACTGAGGTTGCAATTTTGGCGGTCGTAGTGATAAACGACGGGAATTATATGTAACATCCAGACATGGGCGTTTACTGCATCTGTGTAATCCAATATATTGCATAATAGATTAATTTGTAAAAGGACGATAACTATCACTATACTCTTTGGAATAATAAGGAATATGACATAATCTGGAAAATAAAAAGTGCGACATATCATAGTTATTGAATGTGGAAACGTCGTATTTGTGAACCTCGCTGCCCACTACTACATCCCAAGTATTAGGTATGTTGGCTTATTGATTGCGTCGTAACGAATTATATTCACTATATACCCAAGTAACGGAGCCACAGTACGCGATATGCGTATTGTGGGGATTGTAGGTGTATGACTACTAATGTTACGTTACGAAAGGCATTAGTTCGTATGGAAAAATTTTGTGATCATTTTTTCTTATTCTTTTACGGTCTGGGCATCACTCGATATTTCGCCATATACACTCAATACTTGAATCTGCCTGTATCACGTTGCTTGAATGTTTCCCAGAACCAAAATTAATGGGAATAATAAATCACCAGATTTCATCGGAGTACTTACAATGCTTACTCGTGTGCTTGTGTTACTAGAATACTTCCACTTCCACTGGGCAGTTTTTTAGTCAAACTACTCACTTCTACACTTTGCAAAGTAGCACATATAGTATTGACAGATATTGGCATCCCGGTCACGAGTGAAATTGTCATAAACCTTCGTGAGATGGCCCCTGCATCAAGATAACAGAATATATTTTAGAAAATACCCCGATTTGTAATGTCTTTTATGATCTTGCGTTAGTCGAGCAGATGCACCCGGCAATTCCGAAATCTCCTCCGATTAAGTGTATTAAGTAGAGTTGTGTTTAAAACAGAAATCAATTTAAAAAAAAAACATGTGTAGAACAAGGCCTTTCTTTGAAACAATTTTTTTTATTGTTTTTTAAAACAATGACGTCACTAATATTCAATTGTGACGTCATAGTGGTTTGATATTGACAACTGAAAATGTAGGTTAAATATAGCTCCTTTGACGAAATAGGCTTCCAACCCCTATCACATACGGTCCAAAAATATATTTAACCATCAGGACTACGTCGTCATGCAGCATTTTTACGACCGGTGGTCATCATCATCAGAGCTTGCATTCCGTACCAATGATCTATATCTAGGTACTATAGCTGTTGGACCGACTACTTTTCCGGTTCCAACCATCCCATATCGTATACGTCGGCTATATCGGATGGTAATCGTCATCAGTAGGCTCATACAACATGTTTTTGCAAGGTATTTACACACTTCTGGCATAATTACACAATTTAAAAAAAATAGATGCATTTGTTCAAAACACCATTTAAAGCATGTTTTAGACAAAGTGCTTTAAACAACCATTTGTTTTAAATGCAACCCTAGTTGAAAGCGTGCGACCCCTCTAATAAATTTACTTATTGGAACTACTTCAGTACTTTTACGACATTCATTTTTTCTTCCACTTATACGAAGTTAGACATGCCGTGAAAATGGTTACTTCTACCTGTAATTGACTGGGAATGTACGGCGTCACCACTAACTACTTCAGCCATATTTGACAATGATCACTTGATGCTGATAATACACGCGTTATATATAGGCTATCACTTTTTACTAAAACAACCAGACACAACGCAGACATGCAATATTACCTGGATGTAACCAGCGTCTACTTCGCCTCTGATGCTTGATCCGTACAGGTTCATCAAGTCCTGGTTACTTCCGACGTCCCACATGATTGGAATGGCGGGACCGTTGTCCAGATTCGTTCGGTATTGCTTCGATTTGATGTTGTAATGAAGCGAGAACAGGGACGCGAGATTACCGCCAAAGCGCGTCATGAAGCCATTTGAAGTGCGATACTTTAGAAAGGCTCTAAAACGGTGTTAGAAGCGTGAACATAGGAATAAAAGGAACATAACAAGTTGAACAACTAGAAACAATGATTCTAGTGGTGAGATAGCGTAGTGGTATAATCCACAGCTACAAGACCAATGAATGGGTTGTGGAGTCGAGTCCGACCGAGGTCAACCCCAGAATTCCTACCGAAGAGTTGGAGGTTTCTAGGCTCCTCCTCGCCATATCATCCGTGTAAGTGGGGTTTTAAAAAGCCTAGCAGTGGGCCATGCAATAAGTCGGCAGCTACGGGATCAACACGTAAAAAATGTCGGCCTGGTGTAGATGGCCATTGTAGTCGACAAACGCCATGAATACCACAAACAACAAACAAGCCAATGATTGGAACTATATTCGAGAGTGTCATTGGTCTTCAAGTGAATTGACTTAATAAAAGTAGATTCTAGAACCCAAGCGGATCGATTATATATAGTTTTCCCTCGCAACCATAGACGACTAATATTCATGTTCCAATATATGCGGCAGAAACACCAAGGACGAAAATATATATATTATAAAACGTCCTATTCACATCCCTATTCCTATTTTTCGATAATTCGTCATTCTTTATCCAAGATTCAGAACCAAACTCATTTTCAAGGATAATTTATCATTGTGATTTATATAATTAGGGCTGGACTAGGCACAATGATTTGAGTACTTGGAATCCGAATAAGGTAGGCTACTAATTATAATGAGTATAGATTATTGGAGTAAGGAGAGGCGGTTTTTTCGTGCTCTGAAATCAAACGCCACTTCACTAAGAGTTATATTAGCAGCCACGCTTATATAATTTCGATGCATTTTGCCCGCCGTGAGAGTTTTCAAACTCGATTCGTCAATAGTCGTATTGCAACATCAAAAGCATGTAGTACAAAGCTACGCACGTCCGTGGAGACGGCATTTCTGTAATGCAGTCGTCAACCCATGATGTTGTCCCAATATGTCTATACGCTAATTTGCATGTCCCGCTATTATGGCACTCGTGGTATTGGCATTCATTATTTTGAATGTAAGCACATCACCATTACTGCCTACTCCAAATATTTTGAACACTAAAGCTCGATAGTAAACTAGCGTTACCAACCTTGCGGCAAAACCGATGAGAGGAGAGTCGTTCGGCACTTGCCATATCATGACGTCGGTAGCGTTCATTGCGAAATATCCGGAATTCTTATAATCGTCGCTCGCGGCAGAAGTTGCCGACCCGTGCGTGGCTCTGTTCTCCCAAAATCCGTCTCCGTCCGGATGGCTGGCGCCGTTTCCTTGTTCGCTCGACCAGCGATCGCCAGCCGTGCATCTCCCTTTCATGTTATTCTCGTGAACGGACGCGACAAGAGTCCAGCCGCCACCTGCGATGTCGAAATCGCAGTACGTTTGGAATACGTTCCCCTTGAGAGAGAAGTAGGGTTGCATTTAAAACAAATAGTTGTTTAAAACACTTTTGTTTAAACATATTTTAAACAGTGTTTTAAACAAAGGCCCTTTCAAAACAAAAATTATGTTTTCTTTAAGTTGCAAAATCATACCATAACTGTGTAAATACTTTAAAAAAGACATGGTGCATGAGCCTACGGACAATTACTCCCCGATAGAGCCGACGTATACGATATGGGATGGTTGGAACCCTCAAAATAGTTGGATCAACAGCTATAGTACGTAGACATTTCGTTAAAGGAGCTATATTTACCCACAATTTTTAATTGTCAATGTCAATCCAATATAACGTCACAATTGAATATTTGTGACGTCATGGATTACAGAAAAACAATAAAAAACATGCTTGAAACGAGGGCCTTATAATTGTTAACGCAATCAATCAAAACAATGCATTTCCTCTTGCAATGACAACGCTGTACCTACTCAAAAATTATCAACCAGCTCAGGCGTCACGTTTGTAAATTGGTTCCGCCATATTTTAGCGAACGTATTGGCCCGAATTCTGGCAATTTCTAGAATAGCGCCAGGAAGGAAGGAAATGAAAGGATGTAGGTTATTTTTGTCCTTGATGTTTTATTGCGGCATACACACCGACTCATGATACACATACAAACGATCTGTGCATATGCATACCATGATGCATAAGCCGCTGGAAAAGGAAGTGCAGATATAGCCTTTACGGCTGTCCAAGTCATGCACCACCTCTCCATGCTATCCCAGTAATGCATGAGCGCCAAGCAGGGAAGTCATGGATACCAGTGTTACTAATCAGGTCTTTAGTCTGACCCGGCCGGGGATCGAACCCACGACCTACCGATCAAGAAGGCGGACGCTTCACCATTACGCAATTACGCTATCTTGTCGGTCTTGTCAGTTTTTCTCTGTTTTTTTGGACCCATATCTTCGTGAATTTGATCGACGTCTTTTGTGGTTCGTTTGGTTTTCCATCGTTTTCCATAGTTATTGTGGCACGTACTCCGCTTTTTTCCGGAACCCTTTGTTGTTCCGCTGTTTCCCATTATTTAATTCGTGCGCAGGTACGCAAGTCGACTTTTCACAGTAATTCACTGCAGTCGTAGCATAGCCTATGGTCGTAGTACCGAATGCCAAGTCCAAGTCAAAGTCATTGTGTTGACTGCTCAGTTTCCAGTTGAAGTCTTGTTAAACCTCCTTTTATAACTCTACTTGGTGATATCGAATGGTTCGCATTGATAATACAATAATTTTGCTCACTTTTAGCAATTTCTGGTCGCATTTTCAAGTACCCGTGCCAATAGACGAAATCCCAATAGTGTGGTTACTTTAATATTCTTCGAAATTACAATGAAATGTCGGTCTTGGCCGTCGGAGTCTCGAGTCATGCGTAATGACTCGAGTCCAAGTCGAGTCATCAGAAAATCGTGACTCGAGTCGGACTCGAGTCGAGTCATGAGTCGAGTCATTACAACCCTGCCTAGAGTGGCGAGATAGCGCAGTGGTATAATCCGCGGCTGCAACACCAATGGGTGCGGGTTCGAGTCCGACCGAGGTCGACTTCCGAATTCCGATACCTAAGTGTTGGAGGTTTACCTAGGCTCCTCCTCGCCACATCATCCGCTTCAGCGGTGTCTTACAAAAGCCTAGAGGTGGGCCGTGCTATAAGTCGGCAGTTACGGAATATAAGAAGAATATCGGCCTGGTGTAAATGACCATAGTAGTCGACAAACACCATGAATACCACAAAACCAAAACCCTGCCTAGAAAACACAAAAGGTTCTGCCATATGTGTCACTACATATCAGTGGTATATCATTATTATTGTGTTACACATGAATGCACAGGGTAACTAAGCAACCCCGCACAACTCACCGCGCAGACGACAGCTCCCGAGTCGCAAATCTGCGAAATTTTTGTAGTACGAGTGGTCTGTATCTAAAAAGATGCAGAGAAATAAAGATAAGATCCGGGATACCACACCAAGCATTCCATATGCCGGAAAGGTTTTCGATCTAGGTGGATCTGCGAGTGAATGTATTCATCCATCAGGGCCGGAGGTTGGTGCTTTACTTGCGAGCGGTGGCGAATGCCGATTAGGATGGTGTTGTTTCGCGCCTGCGAGGTCATTCTTACGGCTTGGGTTTGTCTAGGGTCCTCATCGTCACCTTATTCGCATAAGTAGTGTGTTACAAAAGCCTAGAACAAAAGTGGGCCACGCTATAGTGTATTGGTAAGTCGGCAGCCGAGGAATCCGTTATGATTCTATGCCGTGCCGTGGTACAAGTGCTATATATGCTTGGGAATGCTGAAATTTTTAAATGATTCATTTGATTTCTTCTGTCGGCTTCTTGCGGGTGACCTAGGTGTTTTTGTGCTCAACTTTGCATTGATTCATTGAAACTGCATAAATATGTTGCCATTTTGAGATAGGCTATATAAGAGGTTTACATGATTGAATATTGATATTTGGTTATTGTTTTCAAATCTCTTTTAGCCGGAGGTTCCCGAAATTGTCAATAAATTTACCAACACCGATGCTGGAAGACCCAGCTGTGGGCTGGCCCGAGTTCACCATGGAAAAGCCAACGATGCTGACGAAGCCTCGAAATATTACCATGGAGTTACCACTGCTGGCTCATTGAAGGTAATACTTCTTTTGTATTCCAATTCCAGTTTCATTGATTTGTAAATAATGCGTGGTGGGTGTCTGATTTCGAAGACTACTCCAAGTTGTTTCGACACCTTCCTATCTTTTCATTGTATCGCAATCTTGTGGTGTATTGAAATCATAAAAATTGTAGCAATAAATTGAATTGAAATTGAATTGAACATACATTGGAATAGTACGATTCCAATATTATTACTAACTTTCTTATATTTCATTAACAGCAAATGCCCAAACTATAGATTCTCAGTCTTGCATTTGTACCGATTCATTAAAATAGTGTGAAGGCAGATTCCCATCCTGAAGATCTCACAAAAGAAAAAATATAGTGTTGAGACATTTATTCAGACAATGATAACGAAAGTGCCAGCCCACCAACTCTATTTTAGATCTACTGACAGTGATGAAGACTGTATAAGTGTACAGATTTTTGCCTTAAAACTGAACGATCTTGCCTGCTTGCATATCTTACACTCATCAAAATTGCTCAAAACTCACAGTGTTTTTCGAGATTGACTTGAAGTCCTAGAACAGTGCTTTGTGCGTCCCTAACAAACCCCTGCACACAGTTAGAGAAATGGAGACAATTTAATAAATGTGATATCTTATTTGCTTGAAATTCTGGAGATTGTAAAAGTCAGACAACATATCAATTCACAATTCCTTTCCATTGCAGGCTTCTGATCTCGTGAGTCCCGTACCTAAAACGCGCTTTCAATCGCGTATGGATGATAAGAAAGAATCTCTCTATGAGAGCTATATCAATAAACCCCTCGGTAAATCAAGGGACAACACACCATTTATGGCTGCGGACATTGATCGATTGACTACTACGTTTGGAGTCAGAACATTAAAAGGTAGGAAAACTCCTCGTAACACCGGCTATTTCTTTTGTATCTGCAGCAAATTTTTAATTGCCACAAAATGCGAATATTAGCCTATATTTTAAGGAATCCATTTCTGGACTGTGAATCATATGTATCTGCTGTTATTCATTGCAATCAGACAGCTAAAAATTAGAATTATTCTGATGTTTGCTGACGATTACCCATCCAACGTGTCTAACATAAAAACTTGATTTTACTTTATAGAATAAAACATATTATGTTGCATCAGATGAAGTTGCCGGTGAGGTTGTAAATCCGCCGAAGAGTCGCGCTACCGTGGATGAAGAATCTAAAATTGCACACGAGTTGTACACCATCAGTCACAATGATTACAATGTGGGCGAAACATACGACAGGAGGTAAAGCAACCTAAATTATCTTGTGTTGTCTTATGAATCTATAGTTTTTTTGAAATATGTGTTTTCAATCGCCTGATTCTGTCAAACCACTATATTTTCCATCATTCATAATATGTTGGTTGCAAGTTTAATATTTTGATGTAAACTGCTGCGAATGCTGTTTGATTGTTGACGGTCAATATTCAACACGTTTTAATGGGATCCTGAATGTACCATTATCCATTGTACCTTTGTTTGAGATATCATTTATTATTCTCTTTTTGAGAGTGGGATATTTTGTAAACAATGGTAACACTGCTGCGTTTAAGGTGTAAAAGTGGGTCGTAGGGTATCTTGCGCAGAGGTGGTCAGTAACAAAGTACTTTTTGTCTACTTGCACTACTTTGTCACGTGGTTACGTTTTAAGACTATTTTCACTTCTACTTCAGTTTGTCTTGGACAAATTATTTACTTTTTTTGGGACTTTGTAAAGTTGACAATAGTTTTGGCGTATGTTTGCATCTCCTTTATGAGTGAAATTTTCACTTCAACTGGGCAGTAGAATCCTGTATTACGGCTAATGGATATTGTTTTGAAAATTGCATATGTTAGTAGTGTTATTTGCCATTTTGTGTTAGCCGCGAACATGCACCTTTCACCCTGCAATTCCAAGAATATCCACATCTGTTTAACTGCTAAACGTTGTGGCCTCTCTACCCAATCTACCTTTTGAAATTAATTACTCGAGTATTTTTAGACCTATTTGTGCTTGAAGTAGTTATGTATATCGCTTATAATTGAGTAGAAATTTACAGCATTACTTGAGCTTCTACTTGGTCACCGACACTAGCTACTTTGACCACCTCTGATCTTGCACCATCCTGAAGTGATCATATGGTAGTAAAATATTACTGATACTGTTGAGCTATGTCTACTGCTGTGTGGGTCTCCATATTCATCTTACTATTGCGAATGCAAGTCTTCTGAAATAGACATTTACGCGCAGGTACGACTGGTCGCGAATCGCACGAGAGTCGACATTCGGAGTTGAAACGCCTCATTTCAATGATGGACGTCTCACAAAGTCATCACTGAATTGGTTGCACGACAAGCAAGCGTATGATATATAACTTATATTCAACAACGGTTTGGTTATGATCACCACTGGTATAGGCATAGGCATATTGTAGGTGTACTATCGGGTAAGGTTTTGAAGAAAAAACACATTTCATTGATATGTTCATTTTGACAATGAATTTCTACCTATTCATTTGGAATTGCTTGGGAATCAATTATATCTTCTTAAAATCATTCTCATTATAAAAAAATTATATTCTTCATTATTTTTGACTTCATTTGTCATATGTAAAAATCTGTATCAAACCTTGGAAAATATCAGTCAGTAGTTAACGATTGATTTCCTCATAAACAATTATCACACGCTATGCTTGAGATCTGGTGATGCCAGATCGGAAAGGGCATGGAATTGAGGTTGCCCTATTTCATATTTGAATTTTGACTGCTAGCCGACCTGTTTCATTATTACTGGAAAACTCATTCACAAATTAAATTCTTGCCCAAATGAAGTAATATCCATTTTGGAAAGGATATTTTTCAAATTTCAGCTTCAAAATTCAAATATTGTAGGGAAAGAGGGGCAAAGATTGTCTCAAAACGCGTCGATGATTTTCGGGAAAGAAATCACCCTCAACTGGGAAAAGTCCATGATCCGTAAGCGTTGACATTATTCGGATGACCAACCCAAATATAATTGATGCTAAAATGCTATTTTTTTCAGAATTGCGGACACCCTGAAAGTGCCGAGTGATCACACTTTCGGTATCCTCCTTCGGCCCGACGAGTACGGCGCTGGGGACCTGCTTCACGGTCGTTCTCCGGATACCTATTTGAGGGGGCGCGACAGGGAGAGGGGCGTAATGCATGCAATACGACAACATTTGAAAAAAGCTAACTATCACAATTTCGACAATCTCGCCGCTGCTTTCAAGCATTATGACACGGTTAGTTATAGTTTATTTATTACTGTTGCCCGTGTTTGCTTTTATATGAATTATGAATCAGTGTTGGGATCAAGTCACTACCTTCGAGTCACGAGTCATCTCGAGTCATTGCACATTTTGACTCGAGTCAAGTCAAGTCAATTGATTTTCGAAGGTGACTCGAGCCAAGTCAACTCACTCATTTTTTTTGCGGTGACTCGAGTCAAGTCAAGTCACAAGTCAAGTCACAAGTCAATGAAAATTGAACTTTCGAAGTATGAGTGATCATTCGAGTCATTAGATTTTGCTAGCTGTGTGGAAGACAGCAGGCCAGACAGTGGCCATTTGTCTTGAATCAAATAACCAATATAAAGTTGAATATACATGCAAAAATGCACTGTATCGCTCACCCATACGTAGAACTGCTAATAAAATATGTGAGTAACTGTATAGCTACATGCTACATTCTGTTATTATCAGCCAAAATAGAAGATCGAATACAAAGCCTCGAGAAGTCGAAACAAATTTATATGGTAGCGTACACTAACCATCTACACATCCGTGAGTAAATAAATGCATAAACTATATTCGTTCGATTAGAATCATACAAGAGGGTTGGTAGAGGTGAGCGCTGTGTAATGTACGCACAGAGCCGTCTAATCAATGGATGCGTTGCTATTAGATTAATCTACTACTACTACGACAACGTAAGCAGTGATCATTTCATTTGCGGTCAATTTATTTGTGATGTAACAATGGAGGATCAGTGAAACGTGCAATCAGTGAAGGACTGGTTGCTCTCACAAGTGACACTGACGTTTTGCGAACAATCCACAAGAGATACCGTGGTTTAATCGACATCGTTTACTTATTGACTTGAAATTGACTCGTAAATTTTGCTCAGAGTCACGAGTCAATCCACATTTTTGAAGCGTTGAGTCAAGTCTACTCATTTTTTTAAAGTGACTCGAGTCAAGTCATACGAAAAAGTTGACATAAGCATGACTCCAGTCAAGTCATGACTCGAGTCATCCCAACACTGTTATGAATCCAAATTGGATTAGCTGATTAAGCAGCATATATTGGTAACACTGACGGTAGTCATTTGATATGTAATTTTTCCGAAAAACAATCCCTTGACCTAAACCCCTGTGGTGTTTTAAAGTTTGTCCCTATCAATGAATTTTAACTTGAACAGTTGACTCTGTAGTTCACAGGTGTTGATAAAACCCCTAATGTAAGAATTCATCCACATTTTTCTTCTTAGAGCCTCCTCGCAATCTGCTATGAAGGATTTCATTTTCATTTTATCGCAACTCCTAAAAGCTCAGTTTCAAGCCTTTTAATTGAGTAGTACTGGAAAATGTATATATGTTGTGAGAATAGCGTGTTTGCCTGTTTCAAGATATATGTGTCATGGAACTGCGAGCAATGATATATTCCTAAGGCCATTCAGTCGATTGCACCCAAAGCTTTTTCCTGCTTGCACCTGTCAGACGAAAGATGAATAATGACACTCCAAATAGGTAGAATATTCCAAAATATTTTCAGTTACCTTGCTGCAAGGGCTATTTCGCACAGCTCTTCCGACAATCTCACTCATAAAAGTGATGCATACTAACCCAAAAATACATTCTACAGTTTTCAAATTTCAAATTGTAAAAAGTAAGGGATTTTGTTGAAAAAACGGTTCAAGCGCAAGTGGAAGTGGGCTAAAAGCACAACGAATTGAGTAAGTGGTGCAAATTAGCAAAACTGTACTCTGAAAAGTAGAAGTACTTCATTACTGACCACCTCTGACCATGGTCCGGTAACTCAACCGTAGACCAGCCCGAATCAGGGTTGTAATGACTCGACTTGACTCGAGTTATTTTTTCAAATGCATTCAATGACTCGACTTGACTCGTGTCAATTTTTGTATTGACTCGAGTCATTGTGCGTGACTCGCACCAAGTCATATGACTCGAGACTAGTACGGTCCACTCAGATATATCATTGAAACTTTGAAGAATGGTAAAGTTGCCATATTATTGGTATTTCGTCCCTCAGTACTGATACTTGGAAAATGGCCAAAAACTGTTATTGTATTATGAATGCGAGCCATTCGATATCACTCTAGCAGAGTTGAAGAAAAGGGGTTGAACCGGATTGAACTCAAAACTGAACAGTGAACATAATGACTTGGACTCGAGTCAAAACACTATGACTCGGACTCGACCCTCTATTAGCAGACTTGGACTCGGACTTGACTCGGTGCTGAATTGAAAATGAATCGACTTGACTCGATTCAAAACTATTAAAGTGAGATTGACTTGCGACTCGGAACCTACTGACTTGGTTACACGTCAATTACATTACACGTTACAACCCTGGCACAGATCATGACCAATTGCCCAAGAGACTCGATTTCTATTTCAACAGAAAAAAGACGGCTTCATCGATGGCGAAGAATTGAGGAACGTGTGCTGGCAGTTGAACGTCCCGATTGAGGATGAAATGCTGTATCTTCTGATGTCGTATTGCGGCGGAGAGGATGGCGGCATCGATTATGTCAAATTCGCAAATTTCTTGAACTGGAAGGACAAGATGCCGATCGTTTTCTCGGCGACGCAAGTCAAATCAGCAATGGACAATTCGTCAGGTAGCTGTTGATGCATTAGTGGCAGAATATGGTAGAGAGTGGTAATACTACTAATTACTACTAAATAAATACAGTCCATTCTCATGATTACCGGACCACGACTGACCTATCGATCTCGCTTCCCATGACATGCCGCCCTATTTCTTGTCGCTTTCTTTTTCTGTACTATCTTCTTTACTTTCATTCAGTGTGCCTGCCTCCTCTTTACATCGCCTAGGCCAAGGTGGGTGTCTGATTCCATAGACTACTCCAAGTCGCTTCGACATCTTCCTGTCTTTTCATTGTATCGCTTTTTTCGTGGTGTATTGAACTGATGAAATTGCTAATAAACCGATGATGATGATGGTTCTCAATCGCCAATCCGCGGCAACTTTATGGCCGGTTCCCTAAACATATTTTTCATTTTTAATCTCGATATTTGACGAAATTTGAAGGAACATTTTAGATATATTTGACAACACAATATAATCTATCATCATCATCATTGGTTTATTAGCAATTTTATAACAAACATTAAAGCCGCATATATTTCAAAAGAAACGCAACAGTCATTTATCGAGCCGGTGATTTAACATTACGCCTCGGCAGTGAACTAGATCATGTGTAATGTAGGAAAACAGTGCTAATCTAATGAGTTAACGGCGCATATGTGGCCTGGCATCATGCTAATACATACCATGCTATGTCACGTATGTGGTTGTTGAGACTGTGACATTCGGGGAAAATTATATCCAAAATGACGAAGGATCACTTGAATATGTGATCAGCTGAACTTATTCACTACTCATCCACTTGATCATTGACACCAGCCGAATATATTCTCTCACTTGTCTGTACTTCGATCACAGTTGAAATTGTGAGCTCTCGATGTTTGTGATAAAGAGTAGTTTTCGTCATTAAGTAGCCTATTCCTCGCTATATGCTATTCAGGCTCCTTATCATAATATGTTCAGGTTCTTGATGCTATTTCCTTAGAATATGCCCTTGCAAGACTTTCGTAAGTGCAATACATGGAAGCTATCGATTCTCAGAACGGTTTTTGTTTTTCAGGCCAACCTCCTGAAACACCTACGCTGAAGAAGCAAATCGACAAGGCCATAACCGATCACAAAACATCGTCCTCTCTGATTGGCGCAGGATCGACTGGTCCCATGAGGAATTTCCAATATCGAACATACGGCGTTCCTACGGTCAGGGCGGACCTACCGGCGCCCCATTTACGGTACATGCTCGCGTGGTCATAGTTACCATATGCAAATTATTTCGTTGTTGATGGAGGTGGTCAGTAACGAAATACTTCCTACTTTTCAGAATAATCAAGAATAATGATGTTTTGCATCATTTCACTATTTACTCAAGTGGTTTTGTTTGTTGACTATTGTAGACAAACCTACTTAATTTTACACTCCTAATTTTATAAGGTAAAAGTAGTTAAATGATGTGCTCGCGTCACTGTGATGAGTGAAGCTGTTATAAGAACTGCACAAAATAGCCCCCGTATCGTGGTAAATAAATATGAATTTGAAGAGTACACATGTTTGCAGTGTCATCGGTCGTTTTGCGTTAGTCACGATGCCAATTACATCTTGCAATTTCAAAAGCAGCTACATATGATTAACTGCTAAACGCATGCGACCCTTTGACCTTTCATGTTCTTCTTCCACTTGAAGTAGTTTTGAGATGTCTTAGAAATCACTACGTTACTTCTACTTCTATTTGAGTAATACTGCTGACTACTCCGAGTCTCTGACCATCTCAGATTCATAGTAAGTGCCCAGCTCCGCGTGGAGTGATCGGTTTAGGTTGCATTCGTTTTGTCATTGGGTGGCAGAAAAGTCTTTTCATTGATATCGACCGTACTACTAACGCGTGTATTGTGGCAAGATGGCGTAGTGGTACAGGCCTAATCCACAGCCACAACACCAATGAGTGGAGGGTTTGAGTCCGACTGAGGTCGACTCCAGAATTCCTACTAAGGGTTGAAGGTTTAGCTAGGCTCCTCCTCGCCTAGCCGGGTCAGACCAAAGACTCGAAAACTGGTATCCGCCGCTATCCTGCTAGGCGCTCGGCATCCACGGATAGCATGGAGGAGAAAAAAAAAGCGGGGGTGCTGACTAGATGACCATACGGTCGTATCGCATCTCCGTCGTCAAAAGCACCTCGATGGTGCAGACGAAACCGAATCCCCCATTCTCTCTCTCTCTTCTCTCTCGCCATATGATTCGTGTAAGCTGTGTTTTATGAAAAGCTTAGAAGTGGGCCGTGCTACAATTCGGCAGCTACGGAATGAAGAAAATTGGCCTGGTGTAAATGACCATAGTAGTCGACAAACACCATGAATACCACAAACAACAAACAGACTAACGCGTGTAATGTGCGTATTTCGTTACATACCAGACGTGTCAGCGACCGTACGAACTACGGAGATGAATCCGATGCGTACGGCCTCGTCAATCCGTCCATATACTCGCAACGAGGCGTTTACGAAACAGACTTCTTCATGTCACGAACAAAAGATGAGGTAACAGTCAATTTCTTGTACATACCCGACCCGTGTGCTAGCTGAGCTAGTCAAAAGACGCACCAGCGGTGTCTACACTCTGATGTTGAATTTCGTGATATTGTTGTTTTGCTGACGTCATCACTGCATCATATATCGGTCCATGCGGCGATTCGACATGCGACAATTGGGCATGCGTCACATGGGCATGTGGGTTAAATAACGGGTTGGGGTTGGATTTAGTGATGTGTTAGGGCTATGGTCAGGCCGTGTTATTTTTGGCATATGCCAAAACTGCCAAAAATAACTTATTTTTGGCATTTTTCGATTTTTATTTTTGGCAGTTTTGGCATCGTCCTCTAAATAGATAGTTTCAGCCTCGAATTAGTCACAAAAACGCTTTATTTGGGCTAGTTTGTCAAAAGACACCACAAAATGTGCAGCATCCACGTATAATCAGTGCCAACAAACAATAAGAAGAAGAAAAAACATAACGATTTCATAGGTTAATAATATCAAACGAAACCACAAAATGTGCAGTATCCATCGGAATCAATGCCAATAAGCAAAAAGAAGGAAAAGCCTAACTAACACGCTCAACACTTGATTGTTACAGCTGTTGAATAGACTTAAATTGTTTGCACTGTAACAGTGCTTCCAAACTCAGGTCAGCTAAGTTTCTCCTGAATTCAATTTTCGCCCAACGAATCTGGGAAATATCGGCTTAAACAGTAGCTATTGAAAAAAAGAATGTTGCCAGTCCTCCACAAAAGGTTTTCAGAGCTTCAAAATTTTCGGAGGGTCAAACCGACTTCCAAGCATCATGAAGAGAGATCACTGCGCTAGTGCCAT
>ATSW01000660.1:0-16948 GCA_000444245.1 Botryllus schlosseri
AAAATTGAGTTCTCCTTTCTTAGGGTGTCGGCAAGAATGGAAACGCGTTTGTAGGAGGGGTGAGTGTTGAAATTATATTCCTCTGTTTCACAAGTAATTCAATATGTCACTGGGTCGTTTCAGAGCTTCCATCATCCAAGTAATGCATGGCAGCTACGTGGAGGATACGAGCACGTAAGTGTATACACAAGCGGCTCCAAATCAGTGATTATAGTGTCCAAAATTAAAACCACAGAAAACGCGGAAAGGGAAACCATGAATTATTATTAAAAATCTATTTATTTGTATTTCAGAGGTTCCAAAATAATGGAAGAGCGTCGATTTCTGGGGTGAGAAATAATTTCTATCATAACTCGCGTAACACATGAATGTGTTTCCACTCTAGTGCTAGATGAATAGCACAATGCATAACCGCCGATTTATTGAGATTCAACATTTTATAACCCTAGTTGAACGTGTAAAAGATGTTCAAAATTTATTTAATATATTCTATATAGCCTATACATACCAGTGATTCTGAACGAATGAATTCAAACCCAACTCGAATTCACCCAAACTGTTATCTTATTGCTAACAGAACAGAAACTCATACGGTGGATACGGGGTGAACGCTGGATATTCTGGGGTAAGATTAATAATATTCGAATCATACCTTCGATGCCAGTTTCTCGATATTTTTTCACAGAGAGTCTTTGGCGGACGACTTGGTGCCTCGGCGGTAAGTATGACAGAATTACAACCACGACCGAATGTGTAGTTATCGACACTGTCTTTGCCTAAAAAAAACAAGTGTGAATTAATTTACATTCTACATTGTTGTAGCCAGAAGGCGCCCTTTTCCAACGATATTGCCATGGTAACGTAGCAACCGCATATTCATTTCTTGTGTCACGAGGTATCCGTCTGCGATCGCACTTAATTGCTAAAATGTTTTTCACTTTGAAAATGTCATTGTGGTCACGTCCCTGATCGGCTCAGTTTTATTATATAAATGAGGCTATCCTTTACCATGATGAGTACTCAAGTAGGAAAATTCCACTCACAACTTAATCACTGAGATATGTTCTTAGGATACATCTACTTGAGCAGTTTTGGGGCAGAACTATACCTAATCGTTAGAATTCAGCTCTTAAAAAGCGGAATGTAATATTGGGATGACTCAGCATCACTTTTATCGGTGATAGTGTCATGGAAACATACTCAAATAGCTCTCCTAATGTGAACGCTTTGAAACTAGCCGCAACAAAACGAAAATTACATGTGCTTTTGACTTCAAAATCAAATGATGCAATATTTTTAAACACAGGGCCTTCAAAGAAATCCGTATGGTCGCACCAGTCCATCGTTCCAACTTCGCTTCTCGAAACGTTTCGGGAAATAAATGTCAACTTGAAACAAAGAGATGGACGATGAAACAACTATATTTTGCTATCATTGTTGAAATATTTCGAAGCACATTTGTTTTATGAAATATATATATGAAAATGACAAATGATGCAATTTGTAATGGTTTTTTAACGAGTAAAAAGGTCGATGTTAGGATTTTCTTGTATTTGCTCGAATGGTTTTGGTTTTGCGTGATATTAAGAACGGGAGTATTTTTCAACGTGGAATAGTCCTGAATAGAGGTAGAAAGGACAGCGGTAACAAGTTGTGACAATAATAAGAAGACGCCCAAGTTCACACAAGTTCGGTGTATTTTTAAATCAGGGGTGGGCAACCTGCGGCCGTACGGCCGCATGCGGACGTAGAGAGGAATTTGCGTGGCCGTCAACACGTAATTCAATTAGTATGTGTTCGCGGCCGTCGACATGCAAATTGACTCCCGAATTTTCGAGAGATTTTAATTAATCTTGGAAATTTTCTTCGCGCTGCGCGCTATTCACTGTGACTTCATTTTTTGATTTTAATACAGTAGCTCCCTTTGCAATCTGAGCCCCACAGTCGACGCTAACAGCACAGGAAAATGGTGCACCCCATATACAAATATCAACTTGGAATCATGTGCTCCTCACGACAGAAATCTGTTTCTGGTACGTTTGGGCGATTCCAATGTCTTTCCACTATACCGACAATCCTGATGGGAGTTCAAGAAATACCAGCATGCAATAAAGTGACCAATACCAATTGGCTCACCCGAAGATGAATCATCATTTATAACTAGCCCTAAATTTTCGAAAGCACCCCCTTCATCAACTCTACCTGTGAATCTGATCACAAGGGCTGAGAAAGGATAAATATTTGATAGTAATATGTGAAACTACTAATATTAATGACGAACATAACGAGTCCCAGTAACTATTGATAACATGACCAGATTGACCACTCGCGATTTCAGTGCGTCTAGTACGCCGATATCAAAATGTAGATTAGTCCGGAGTTCACCGGAAATGGACATGGCAGTTTAACATGGGTATTCGGCGTCCTGTTAGTTCATTGCGGCCGTTTCCTGGAATGCGGCCGTAGGCTACACAAGTAATCGAAATGCGGCCGTGAATAGAAAAAATGTTGCTCACCTCTGCTTTAAATAATATAATTCACACTTTTTCATCACCATAACTTTTAATATAATGTAATTTGTGGTCCAACAATCGCTGTAAAGTGAAAAGAAAGGAAAAACTCGAAATGACTTGGTGTTGTCAATCAATCAAACCGCAAATTAGGCCTGCAATTCTTTTACTGTAACAAATAGAATAATGCGTTTTCAGCAGAAGCTATTCGTGCGATTACGTATAAAAAAGTCTGTGGAATCTGCTTTCCTTCATAACAGCGGCTGACAACTATATAAAGTTCGATCTCTAAGTGACTGCTGCTGCGTGAAGTTTTTGTGGAAATTTCAATAAATTGCAGCTCCATTACGGTACCGTTCTGAAGAAAACAGCTGCGGCAATTTTCTTTTTTCGTTTTGCCCTTCAATCTGAGGCCACATCATTTTTAAAGTGCAGTGCCCCTTTAAGAAACTGTATTCGAAAAGCTAGAAACGAGTTTGAGTGCGACTGCCGTTGTGCTTGCGCGCTCTCTCGAGTTTTGGAGCTCTATGGTATTCAATGAAGCTATTAGGGCAGTGGCTCTCAACCTTTTTGTCTTCGCGGACCCCTTTTGGACTGTCACGGACCTCCGCGGACCCCCTTAAGTTTTGGTTCAAAATTAGCTCAATTATCGTGCAACCGTCAACTGTCTTGTGCAAATAGTAAATGTTTGGCTAGTGATAAACAGCCACAAAATGACTTTTCTTGAAAATAACAGCACACTATATGCAGAAATTTGGTGGACTTTTATTATTTCGAAGGTAATTTTACATCCGTATTTATTGTCGATAAAATCTGCGTATTCGATTTGATATGAATGAGCGCCGAAAATCCATTTCGACAAAGATATATTGGTCGCGAATGTATTATTAACGCGTACCGCTTCCGACTACAGCTTTTGGTGTGAGTTTTTAATGAACATACCACGTGGGCCCAGCCCATAGTCATTTCTATATAGCATCTCATATTGAAGTTATTTAGTGGTTGTATCACACGAGAAAATGGATTTCGTGGCGAGGTTTCAATTCCTTCATCGGGACATATTCGATAAAAACTCAGGAATTTCAATTTCAAACGATTGTTTACTAATTTGCTGAAACTGACGACTCCAAATCCGAAATGTTTGCTTGTCTGACCACCACATCTCCAACATTTCATTTTTACACAAACCCCAACAAAACATCCGTGAACCGCAATATGTTCGCATCAGCAGGCTATTAAATGAGTTTGAACAGTCGGATATTTCAACTCAGACGACAATTTCAATGTTGTGAGTCCTAGAGTTTTAGCTATTATGAAGCGAAACAGGTCAATGCTTTTACTAATTAAAAAATGAAATAAAAATTAGGTTATCAAGCATTTTACAAATTTAGAGGCTTCGCGGACCCCCTGAAAAAGCTTCACGGACCCCCAGGGGTCCGCGGACCCGCGGTTGAATAACACTGCATTAGGGTGAAGTCGGTCTCAAAATGCGAGATTTCAGCAAGCGTTCTCCAAGTCAAGCCGTGGGCAGACTTAAAGCCTTACTCATTCTCTTTTTAGACGGTTTGGCCGCGGATACATCGTACAAATTGTACTGTGAGGATGATTGGTAACTGAATTCACGATTTCAACTGTAATAGCCTATATATCAATCTGGAATGTTGTAAGAAGGACATCACGTTCAACAAAATATGTAGAAGCAAATCGATGATGTTACTGAAAACCGCCGCACATGCCGTTGTCTACAACAGTGGTTCTAAACCTTTTTCACCTCGCGGACCGGTAAAATTTTAAAAAATGTCTGGCGGACCGGTGCACTTCGAAAATTGAAATGAAGCCAAAATGTAAAGTATGCAACCGTTTTTTTGCAATTATATGGTGCTAGAGAGTGACATTTAAAGGGGTTTGATCGTAATTAATTATCTTCATGAACGCATCCATGGGATTTTATGGTAGTCAGTCTGCTGACTCGAAGTAAAATTGCCTTATCCAGATAAACGTGCTACCGCCGAGAGTCGTTTACAGTCTTTGGCGCCGAAGGCCGTGGGTTTAACCGACCTCGCCAACTCGAACCAAGTCGAACTAAGCACTAAGTCGAACCAAGCACCTTGCCGTGCTACCTTGCTCATTGCCCACTTCCATCAGACGCATACGCTACTCTGGCAACTACGAATACAAAGTGTGCCGCAGGAAAACACCTTGTAGCAACTATATACCGGCCATCCGGTAATCCGGGCCGCAAAAGCACTTCGTTAGTCCACCCCGAAAAACGTTGGTCTTGGTCACCCACAGGGAGATAAGCCAAACTTCCGGGGGATTCACCCCCAGACCCTGCAGTTCGGTGGATGTTTTCACTTGTACTTGTGAGCACATTCATTCTACTCGGTGTAAGCAGAGAGTTTATGTAGCTTAATCGCGGCAATACCGAATATTATCGATCATTAATGACTGAATTGGTTTTCTCGCTGCCGAATTTTTGGTACACACTTCGGAGTTCCATGTTAGCTTATACTTCATCAGGGGTTGGTGCGTCGTGGCACGGTAATGGCTGACTCCGAAATACCTATTTCTATAAATCATGCGTATATCTCGGAGAACATTTAGTGACACTAAATCAAGCAAAGCGCGAAAAGAAATTGAAAAATGTTGGAAAAAGTTTCAGAAAAATACGTTATGATTTAGGTTCATTTGCAAAATAATTTTGGGCACTTTTCAAGCTCGACCCCTCTCCAATTAGGCGGTTTTTGGTGCCCCAGTTACGGTCCTACACAAAATGAATGAATCGAAAACGAATAATCGCGCAAACTGCGCTGTTTAGCGATTTTTCGGTTCGTACCTGTTCTGTACTTGTCGCTCGTCAAATAACACGCCTTCAACTTTAAGTCAAATCGAACATGTTTCACGCCCTAATGATACCTCACGAACTTCTGAATTATATTATAATTTGATGTTTTATTTATTCTATCAATGGACATCCTTCAACATTACATCTTGAAATTGAAGTATAAAATTGTAATATACCTCGCGGACCGCTGAACCACTGGTCTACAATCGCTACTTTTCAGTCTTAACAAGATCCGAAACCTCGGCGATGCGTGCAGACAATATGGAGCCAAAGCAGACAAATGCATTTTGTTGTCACAGCATAATGGGATTCACAATTGCATATGATCTGACCCTTGCTGAATGTACGCAATACCGCTAATAAAAAAAACCCTTTCGCGTGTCTGGCCGAATTGTCAACAACACCGTACCACTACTCATCATCAGTAATCCAATAAATAACTTGAGCTTGTTTCTGAAGTCAGATATTCCATTATTTGAAAATATTTGTTTTGTCATAAGTAGGACAAATAGTTTGCTAAATTGTGATTAAAGTTTGGAGATACGTATTATATATCTTTGACTATCATAAAATGAATATTAGGCCTATGCGGCGAGCTATAGGCTACCTGAATAGAGACAGCTATATGGACACTAGTGATTACAGACAGCACGGTATTATTTCGTCGCTCCCTCCACTGTACAAACCTAATATAATGTGTTGACGTAATTGTAGGCAAGCCTAGGCAACCAACATAGCATCGATGCCCGCGGAATGCAAGATGCCAACAATTAGCAAGCACCGCCACCGTCTGTAAGCCGTCGTCAACTGTCAAAGCTATTGAGTATTGGTGCTAAAAGTTGATGATGCATCCTTATTTACCTTTTGTGGTGCACGTCATTTATACTTTGGTACACCTATTGAAGGGGTGTCAAAGTCAACTTGGGTCGTGGCCCGGATTCCGAAATTCAGGTTGCTTGCAGGTGGACAAGTAAAATGATTTCAAACTGTTACCTCCAAATCCATACCTTTCTTTGTCACTGGAATGCTTTATTATCAAGCGTACATGCATATAATAGTCCTGTGAATTACATTTCGGATCGTAGCCGCTATATTGTATAGGGTTACCGTATTTTTGAAACCGGAAAAGAGGACACTTTTTTAAAATCCTAAAAAAAAATTGTTTACCGAAATTGAAAACAGCTGATTTTTTAATAATAACTGGAAATCTTGTTGTGTTGACTAAAAAAGGCCATCCCCCGCATTACCCACTTTTTTACGATTATTGTGGTGTTGTCTAAAAGGATAGTCGCTATTTTCACTATAAGGTCAGTTGCAGTATCAACATATCCAAGGTGAGATATCACAGTGGTGACCCAGTCCGAACACACCTCAGACGTGATGTCCGAACACGCCCCAGACACAATGTCCAAATAGCAACACAGGGCGAACACATCCCAGACATGATGTCCGATCACGCCCCAAACACGATGTCCGAGTGTCAACATAGTTCGAACACACCCCAGACATGATGTCCGAACACGCCCTAGACACGATGTCCGAGTGTCAACACAGGCCGAACACGCCCCAGACACCATGTCCGAATGGCAGCACAGGGTGAACACACCCAAGACATGATGTCCGAACACGCCATAGACATGGACATGGTGTCTTGGGCGTGTTCGGCCTGTGTTGATACTCGGACATCGTGTCTGGGGCGTGTTCGGACATCACGTCTGGAGTGTATCGGCCTGTGCTGCCTTTCGGACATGGTGTCTGGGGCGTGTTCGGCGTGTGTTGACACTCGGACATCGTTTCTGGGGCGTGTTCAAACATCATGTCTTGGGTGTGTTCACCCTGTGCTGCCGTTCGGACATGGTGTCTGGGGTGTGTTCGAACTGTGTTGACACTCGGACATCATGTTTGAGGCGTGTTCGCACATCATGTCTGGGATGTGTTCGCCCTCTATTGCCATTTGAACATGGTGTCTGGGGCGTGTTCGGCCTGTGTTGAAACTCGGACATCGTGTCTAGGGCGTGTTCGGACATCATGTCTGGGATGTGTTCGGACTGGGTCACCACTGTGATATCTTGCATTGGATATGTTGATACTGCAACTGACCTTATAGTGAATATCGCGACTATCCTTATTTCAAACATGAGACTGACCTTATTTCTATCATGACTATCCTCATTTAAAACATTAGACTGGCCTTATTTCGAACAAAACTGACCTTATTTCAAACAAATCGAACCAACCCTCCTCGAATGACCCGCTCGAACGTCCGCATTAACCAACTCGCCTCATTTATGTCGATTTTCAGTTAACCCTGTCCATTAGGGCATTAGCCTAGCTGTAAAACTGTAAATGAGGATGAATTGTAAAAATAGCGGACATTTAGGCGTCCTCGGAGGACATTTTCAATATCGTAAAAAAGGAGGACAAATCTCCCTTAAATGTGTATGAACATGGTCAGCACATTTTGGCAGCGTGCAATATATCAATAACTAAGGTTGCATTTAAAACAAATGGTTGTTTAAAACACTTTGCTTAAAGCATGTTTTAAGCAGTGTTTAAACAAAGGCCTTTGAATAAAAGAAAATTGTAATTTTTTCAAGTTGCAAAATTATGCCATAATTGTGTAAATACTCTCCAAAACACATGTTGTATGAGCCTACGGACAATTACCACCCGATATAGCCGACGTATACGATATGGGATGGTTGCAACCCTCAAAATAATCGGTTCAACAGCTATAGTACGTATACGTTTCGTCAAAGGAGCTATATTTACCCTATATTTTCAAATGCCAATGCCAATTCAATATGACGTCACAATTGAATATTCGTGACGTGGCTTGAATAAACAAAAACATGTTTGTTTGAAATTGACTTTTGTTTTAAATGCAACCCTATCAATAACTATAGAGATGATCAATAAATTTGCAAATGATATTCGTGATCGTCGACCCGTTATTATCCAAGATCACCCACATTCGTATCGGAAAGGAATTGGCCGTTGACCAATATAATCACCAAATTGTGATATATCTTGGACTATATGATAATTTTCGGTCCATGGGTAGGACTACTGAGCGTTGGATTTAAAACAAAACTCAATTTATAACAAACATGTTTAAAACATCATGTCTCTTGTTTAAAACATGTTTGGTATTGTTTTTTTTTATTAGCCATGACGTCACAAATCTTAAATTGTGACGTCACAGTGGAATGACATTGACCAATCTCAAATTAGGGTAAATATGGTTCCTTCGTCAAAATAGGCTTCCGACCTCTGTCTTGAACGGACCAAAAATATGTTTGACCAGGTATTCATTGAAATGCAGCATGCTTACGGTTTGCGGTCATCATTATCAGAACATCCATTCCGTACCAATTATATAAAATAACGTGCAATAACCGTTGAAGCAATGACGATTTCGAGGGTTTCAACCAGTCCATATCGTATGCGTCGACTAAATCGGGTGGAAGCGTCCGTAGGCCCACACTAAATGATTTTTTCAAAAGTATTTACACAAGTATGGCATAATTATACAACTTTTGAAAAAGAAACACAGTTTTGTTCTTTTTGAAATGGCAATGTTTTAAAAACAATGTTTAAATAAAACATGTTTCAAACAAAGTGCAACGCTAGGTATGACGTTGTGATTTTTGAAAATGTGCATGTTTGTGTGCGGGTGAAATAACCGAACTACTATAATCTGCATCTGCGTTAACAATTTTCACGATAAATTATCAGAATCGTCACATAATTCTGTGAAAGTCAGCAAGACACAAACATATCCGCTGCGTGTACACCACCAGAGAAATTAAAAGCTGAGAAAGAACCCTATTTGATGTGATAGCGATACCCATATTGCGGAATTTCGATTTCTTCGATTGTAATTAGTTTCGACTGCACGAAATATGTTGGTGTAATGCGTGTCCAAAACTCAGACGACCCATACCATGGTATTACTCAATTTTCATTTGAAACGGACTGTTCCGGAAACTCAATCCGATAGGTTTTCGATTTGTATAGGCTACTTTCAGAGAAAACCGCAATTTCACTGGACCACATATTGGCGGCACACACTGCAGAATTCCCCACAAAGTAGTATATAATATCAGCCAACCACGTAAAATCTCTATATTGAAACTTCGTAAAATATCGAAGAGACAGAATCAGGCATAAATCATGATAAAGACGACAGTTGCTCTTTTAGCCTTTGCTGCTGCGCTCCAAGTCCAAGCTGCTACTTTGCCTTTGCGAAGATGCGAGTTGAACAGACTTGTTCTTGTCCATATAGGCATTTGCTCCACCGACATGGAAGGTAAGCAGTCCATTTAGGAGTCGTAACTCCCATGTTGCAAATTCGTATTGGAAGCATTGGTGGTCTACTTTCACTAATTAAATATGTATGCAGATGCGTGCGTGGACCTCTGCACCGGAGAATCTGTTGACACCGCTGACAAGTGCCTTAAGACTCACGAATGCTGCTGGAATGGCGTGAATTGCGTTTTGAAATCGGTAAGTGGAATTTGGTATGCCGCTTTATTGGCAATTTGCGCTCAGTTGCTATTTCGGTTCTCCCCGTTACCAACCCTTGTGACTGGGACGCATTTAACTGAATTATCTTTCCTGTATGACGCCAATTTGATTCGCAAATCGTTGCAGACACCTCGCTTTGAAGTGCCGGATGATGACAAACAGCGATACGATGAGCATAGCGAACCGACTATGGTAACCTGATATCCTTTTTATATTCAATGACCGCGAGATTTATGATTGCTTTTGTAGCCACGACGCAGAACGAAGCGACAAGCCCGTGGAAGTGTCGAAGGCAACATTGTAAGTATAGTAGGCTACTAAGTAAGGGAATATGGACACTAAACAGCAGGGGTGTAAAACTCAACTTGCGACAGGCGCCGGATTCGAACCTTGAAATCGCTCACAACCGGACCCGTATAATGGTTTGAAAGTGTTACCTCAAAATCCACGACCTTGTTTTTCGCTTGAATACTTCAATATCTAACCCAGTGGTTTTTCCTAAACCATTTCTAGGTTTTATGCAGTGCTCGCGTATTACCACCTACATGAGTTACGCGTGCCGAAGGCGGTCAAAAATGTTTCTACCGTGAATAAAATGCTCATTATACGGCGCAGGATATGATTTCTGTATTGGATCCATTTGGAATTCTTGTGGTCAAATATAATAAAACGGAATTTAATTAGGTGAAAATCTCAATGCTTTACGACTATATCTCTTGCCCGTAGGCCGTCATTGGTGGGATTGCCCCTACCCACGACGGCTTTAAAAAACCCACCCCACCTGAACTAACAACTCCCATCGGTCTAAAGAAAAGTATAATATACTCGCGTACCACCTGGAAGACCACTGATCTCCACTGATATCCACTGATCTCACCTATATACAAAATATTATAATATATTACATTGCGGATCATTTCTATTCTATTGTAACAATGGAATCATTCGCAACAACGGAATTGGCAAATACTCAATGATTGGCCGGTTGAATACAGTTATTAACCGCTAAAACATAAGTTGGCAAAATAAATATTTAGCTGGCGGCCGGGAATCTTTTGAGCCAGAAGTGATACCGCAGAGCGACCACAGAATATTTAATTATACTTTTGTAAAACTGTTATATTCTGCCTTTTTGTTAATATTTCATAAAAATCGGAAGTTAATGTTCACTTTTTTGCGTTTTCGGAATTGCCTGTCAGTGTCGCCGACTTGTTTCTGATGGTAACTAGAGTGAAACCAAAGCACCGGTGTCGGATAGTTTTATTGCGTCTTGTGATTTCGACATTGCTGTATTGCAGGAGATATTTCTTACTATAAGATCTCAACATTTGTTAGAAATGTGCTGGAAAATACAACTTTTTTCAATCTACTCAGAATTGCTTGGCGGGCCGGATGAAATCGCCTGGCGGACCATATGTTTGACACCCTCGCTCTAGTCTATACATGTGCTATATGATATGCAGAAGTAACAATCACATTGTGTAACCTTAAGGAACTATATCTCTGGTGCATGGCCGTAAGTGAATGATCAAATTGATCGTGATCCTTGCATATCATGGACATATTTTTGAAAAGTAGTGAATTTTGTTGTTGTCAATTTCCATGCAATCCAAAACAATTTGATATGTTGGATGGGAATAGGGAGCTTTGATCTATCACAATCGCGTTCAAAATTGTTCAAGACATCTAAGATGGACATTAACATTCTGTGAATATGTTTCAAGGTGCATCTATAAAATTACTGTCGACTGATTTAGAGATCTACCTAAACGTGTTTCGAATATATCGTTTGATCTTGATATTATTACTGTTCTGCCTCGGCTAAATAAAAGTATAACTTTTATTGAAGAATGGCAATCTAGGCAATACTAATGATGGAATATATGGGGAATTGATAACAGATCACTTTATTGTTACGGTTTGAAGATGTACAGACGTAAACAGTGATCGTCTATTAACGACAATCACTTCTTCCTGGGATCGCCCAACATGCAGAAAAAAACTACTTGAGTACCCGGAAAAAGTAGCAATAACCCATTACCGACCGCTTTATTGACTCTAAGCGCTTTACAATTGTGCTGCAATGTTAAGAAAACGTTCAATTATGACTCCGATAAAGTCGGAATTTAGCCAGGTAGTATTCTGGTTTTGACGATTTCTGTTTTATTTCAGGAACATAATAGATCAGGAACTACGTTTAATGGACGTTTGAACCGGGTATGTAGGAGATCGGGTGTGTTCAATACCCACTGTGTTACATTCCATATACGAGACGCATAGCTAGCATAATCGTTAATGAGGATATATCAGTTTATGAAAGCAAGATCAGTGGTATGATATATTGATGATCTACGGTATATCATGCAGCATAACCTTTCGACATAAAACTAAATTTTAATTCTCGATTTTCAGGGTGTCGGCAGGAATGGAAACACCTTTTTAGGCGGGGTAAGTGTTTACAATTATATAATCTGCCTCACTACTAAATCAGTAACTTACTGTGTCGTTTCAGAGTTTCCACCATCCCAGCAACACGTGGCAGCTACGTGGAGGATACGAGCATGTAAGCATTTATAAGCAAAGACCTCTACACCATCTATCAATCAGTGATGGTCGTCTCCAAAATTGTTGGTCATCAGAAAACACGGAACGAGTCATCAATGAGAGTAATTGTTGAAAGTATCTTTATTTCTATTTCAGAGGCTACCAAATAATGGAAGAGTGTCAATATCTGGGGTGAGAAACAATTACTATCTTGAGTCGCGTAATATAGTAGCCAACATGAATGTATAGTAACACTCTGTAATGCAATTTACAATGACTGCTGATGCAATGAGATGTGAATAGAGATTAACATGGTCCTACGTGGAAACGAGTTTCGATTCGAAATATATACGATATATTTTATATACATACCAGTGATTATAAAAACGAATGAGTTTTCATTCCCAACTCGAAATCATTCAAAGTATTATCTTATTGCAAACAGAATAGAAACTCATACGGTGGATACGGGATGAACGCTGGATATTCCGGGGTAAGATTAACAACAATCGATTTAATCATAGCATACGATACGAGTATCCCGATCTTCTTTTTACAGAGAGCTTTTGGTGGACAACTTGGTGCTTCGGCGGTGAGTGTAAAGTAATTAAAAAGACTACCACCACGATCGAATGTGTGACGCGGCCTTAAAAGACTTGCCTGGCTTAAGTTGTAATGTCCGAACTAGGGGTGCAACTCGAACGCACTCTCATACCACATCAATGGTGACAAGCGTGGCCTCTTGTTTCAAGATGTGTCCTCACTTTACTACCGAAAATATTCAACACTTTCAAATTCACCCCGAGGTGTCCTCCCTGATGGTTTTCCATATATAATAAATTAATCAGGCCATCGCTTACCCCGAGGTGGTCAGGAACGAAGTACTTCTAATTTTTCGGAGTACCAAATAGACATACTCACTCACTCAAGGGCAACGTTCCCTCAAATTTCTGCCGAGTCTAAGCACACTCACCTACTTACTGCGCAGACCCTTGGACAACAGTGCGTAACGACTAAAAAAAGGTCACCACTTCGGATTTTTTGTGCGCAATTTAGATTTTCTGTGCGCATAGACCGTGTCAGCATTGCGCATTTGCACAGGTGCGCAGCTTAGAGGGAACATTGCTCGAATGCCTAGCTTTTTAAACTAACACCACTTCTACTTACCTGATTTAGGCAAAAATACATTTTGCAATTTTTAATTTGAAAAGCAGAGAGTAGTGATTGGATAAGTTGGAGTCCCTTTTATAAGTAAAATTGAGATAACAACATCTTTAAATAAACTAGGGTTATCATATCTTGGAAAACTGAAAAGAGGACACTTTTTGAAAATTTTCAGACCTAGTATGCCGGATTAAAATACGGAAAAGTGGTAAATTTTTCCCGATTTTGTGGTTGGTTGACTAAAAAAAGGTCGTTTTCTGGCTCAAGTCCCGAAAAGCCCGTCGGACCGTCAATTGAGCGCTGATTTACTTCATCTCAGTCCAATTTCCACGTACATTTACCAATAATGTCAAAAAAGAGGACATTTAGGCGTCTTCCGAGGACAGTTTAAAAAAGTCAAAAAAGAGGACAAATCCTCTTAAAAGAAGACGTATGGTAACCCTAAATAAACCATGTACGAGGAAGCTAAACCTACCTCCGGAGATTCCACGAATTGGTAGTGTCAATAGTCAGACATATCTTGCAACTTCGGAAGTAGCCACCTTCGAGCAACTCCGAGGATTCGTTAAACGATGAATACAATACGTTGCATTTGCTTTCCAGTACGCCAATTCATTTGGAGGTCGTGGTGCAAGTGCCGAGTATTCCCGAGTGAGTAATTGTATCTTGACGTGCCTGTGAAATGAATCATGCGCTCACAAAACCATTTGCTACTTTTTAACAGAAATTTGTAGGAGGAAATCTCGGAATAAATGCGGTAAGTGATAAATGACTATACATCAAATGTAAACATTTCCTACTCGTCTTAGACAAAAGGAGCAGTAGCTGCTGGATTTCAATATAAATATGATACAATATTTGTAATATACAGGGCGTTGAAAGAAATCCGTCTGGTCGCACCAGTCCCTCGTTCCAACTTCGCTTCTCAAAACGTTTCTGAAAATAAATGTCGACTCGAAACAAAGAAATGGATGATGAAACAACTATATTTGCTATCAAATTTGAAATACTTTGGAAGACGATTGTTTTATGAAATATATATATAATAATGACAAATGATGAAATTTGTATTTGTTTGTGAGTATTGTATGACTAAAGACAGGTTATTGTCATGGATTTATTGCAGGCTTATTTTTGAAGGACATTTCAGCAATGTAAAGTAGTCAGGAATGGTGTCTGAAAGGACAGCAAAAGGTTGTGATATTATGGAGACTATTGGTGGTACAAAACCTCGGTGTACCTTTGCATAATTGAATTTATACTTCATTATCATAATTCATAAAAATGTAATATTATCTTCAAACTCGCATTAACTCGCCCAGAAAAAAAGACTTTACTTGCTGAAGTCAAAGTATTAAAATTTCGAATCGGCCCTATACAGTTACAAATCGAACAACGTGTTTTCAGCAGAAGCTATTCGTGAGGGCAATGTTTAACTAAGTAGTTCGAGTCCGCGTATTCTAGATGATGATATATTCCTTGATAAGAGTCAGATTGAAAAAACTCGTATGAAAAAAAGTATTATTATAAACTTCAGTTTGCTATAATATACCACACATGAAAATGGCTTCACTATTGTTCGCTATCGCTCGTTTAAAATGATCACAAGTCTGATGGTAATAACAAAAACTCATCACGAAAGAGTATGACGAATTCGACAACGAGGGAAAGTGTGACGCATAGAATTTAGAAAACTTTTATTTACTTTGCCGATTGTAAATTGCTCGACCCGTTACTTCTACCTTGTTGTCATATCTTTCGAAAGCACTCGTGGTCATAATCAGTGTACTCAAAACAAGCGTAAACAAGATATTCAGCGCGAAACGGCATTCTTGACGCCAAATTATCGCCCCGAAAGTTGTTGAAGTGGGTGCATCTCACGCCGATTTTTAATCAATTTGTGAAGTAGCTGTACTGTGTCTAGCAGATTTGACATACTACTGGGAAATTACGTTTATGTGCAAGGTGGAGATATTTGGTCTATCTGAGTTTATTGCGATATTTTACACTTGCTAGTGTGTGACTAGGGCGCGGATTTTATATCTTGTAGCTGGCTTCTTCGTATACCTCATTAACACATTAGTCACTTAAACGCCGTACATACGTATATATTTCGAAATGGTAACATAAGGCTCCACGTATCAGTCATCGCCTTCTTTTTTGCGTATTGACGAACGCAACCTGGATAATTACAAGCACGCATTACGTATTCACTATGAACAAACGGGAGACTAATTTTAATCTAGCTAGTTAGCAATGGAAAGTCAGGTAAGATCTGAAGTTTGAAATATCTTATGCAAAATTATAAGAAAAAAGGTTAGCTATATATATTGTTATTTCAAATAATGCAAACTGTATCAACTACAATATCATTATTGCGTTTGTCTAGTGATGTTAACTGCGACAATGCTATGATGAATATGGATATGACACTGACCTAGTCACAGTTTTAAAAATTACTAAAGTACTAATTAGAGTTTGGTGCGTGCCAATCACGCGGCTACCATCGTCTTGGCTACATATCATGATTTGATTACTATCGTTTGACGGCACTTGCGGGTTCTGAATTTACGAAACGTAATTAGGATCGATTGCATGTAATACAAACGCCAATGCCTTATTCTCCCGACTTCACGGATTAATTCTATCGATTCGAACTGCACAAAGCAGGCATGCTATCGCTTAAGAAGGATAGATATACAAAGCGATGCAATAGAGATTTTCCGAAGGAAATTGCATTGCCATTGACTGGTGGATTTAAATCCCACTTCGTTTACATATGATATCCGAGTTACGAGGATCTCGAAGGAGCGATTGGAGGCGTAAATACTGTTGATTCATTTGTAATCGTCATTTCCTGGGGAATATGACCACATCAATGCATGCATTTACATGCATGTATATTGCTTTCAGCCGATTACCTAATTGGAGATGTTCGTTCCATCACAGCATTAACTGAGAAAGAGTTCTTGTGTCGTATCAGTGGATGACAGATGATATCGTAACAATTAAATTGCAGATAAAGGCTATATGAGACGACAGATTTGAATTTCCTTCATGTATTGCGATTGGGTAAACGCAATTGTATATGGAGATCGATAGAGGCGAACGAGTGCTCATTAGTCTTATCCATCGCTACAAATTCAGTCTGAACAATCGAATGCACCTGTGCGTGCGGATGAGATGAGATAATGATCTCGTCGAATCAATATAAGTCCACCATAGGCGCGTCCGATGAATCGCAATATTATATGGTTGAACTATACATTCAATCTTTTCGTTCTCCGCGGTTTCTCCACTAGTCAACTGTTTTCATTAGCAGCTCTTGATCAGGGTTCGCCGCACGTCGTACTTA
>ATSW01000662.1:0-11852 GCA_000444245.1 Botryllus schlosseri
AAATGCAACCATAGATCCATGACCGTAATATTCATGACATGATGATTTTATTTGCACACGCTTCAACTTCATTATACTCGCTACGTATACATCCGCAGTGATCGCGTGTTCATATATGTCACCCATAAACAGAGATGATCATTAACTATTTCTGAGTATAGGCTACTTCAGTTGGTTTTGCTGGCACTTCTTGATCAAATGGTTATGTTTGCAGGCTATTTCCATTTCTACTTGAACATATTTTAAATAAAATTACTCACTTTGCACGCTTCGGATTGTTAAAAGTCGAAATTAAATTGGGGATAAGTGTGCATCACTTTTATCAGTGAACTTGCCATAAGAACCAAGTCAAATGACCACTGTTTCAAGGTAACTAGATCTATACTTATTGTGTCATAAGTCTTTCTGCATTAGTCACGAAGATACAAGTTGCACCAAATTCATCGTTCGAAACGACCTATTTGATCACATTTCAGTATATTCATTTTCTACTTCAAGTATTTTGACAGATCTCACGAATCGCTACTGAATCACACGAATCTCCCTGAACACAAATGTATACCAAACTTTTTGCCGATGTGGGCATGGCTAATATGAATTCTAACCATCCGCCCATGACACACTTAGTTGGCAATACATAGCACTTTAATGATGGGTTGGTGGTGAAGACGAAACGGATGTATAGGACTATATACGATGGTTGATAAGCTACAAATATGGAACCATTTCAGTCGCGCGATGCCAGATGTCTAAATTGATAAAGTCTCCATGTGAGATCCCTAGCAATGTTTATAGATTTCAATCACACATTGGTAAGGGTTAGATGTGTCAGATTGGATCTTTCTGGCAGTTAACACGAAGACTCGTTCGTCGACGACTGATGCTATCTCACAGCAAATATCTACGTTCTGCAGGTTGAGGAGAAGGAGAGGTATGAAAGTTTATTTTCGTCTGCTCCATCAAGGTACTTGAACGGTGGAGATGTGAAGAAGCAGTCATGTTTTCGCGTCAGCACCACCATTTCTCTCTACACGCTATCCCAGAGTCATAAGGGCTATGCGGAAAAGTCTTTGCCCGACCCGGCCTGAGATTAAGCCCGCGAAGCATGGTCGTAATTCTTTAGATCTGATTACCACAGTGACAGCGATGACTCAATGAAAGGCGGTTTGTAATTATTGCTTATTTCGAAGCAGATTGTGTCACATACTATTTACGTAGTGTGCCTAAGTATTGTTTATATGTATAGACATGTCCTGTAATAACAACGCGGATTTGACGCAAAAGGTCATGCGAGACTGTAAGCGCCGACACGACATTCAGTTTTACTTGTTGCCTGTAATAATAAGCAGACTGCAGCACAGTTGAATTCAATAATTGGAGTCTCATTGTATGCGGACAGTAAGCGCCTTGAATAGTGAGGCAACATAATTAGCAATTTTCCTATCTGCTAACAAGCATTTCCTTTGCCTGACATTACTCATCAAGAAAGTGGCGTTTTCATATAAATTCATTTGTAACGGCGTGTTAATCCTCTAATCATACGGCGGCTGTTTTAAAGAAATTCGGTTTAAGATATAACACCGCTGACCTTGATTGTAGGTTCTATTTTACTAACCTATTGTGCTTCATCTGTGATTATACTTTCAATTGTCCAATCAGACGAATAAATACACGCGGGCAATTCTTGACGCAGCAAATACTTGGAACGGTTTCAATTATATGAAAAGTGGAAGAAAGTTGAGTTTACGCCAGTTCTTATGCGAGTCAAGAGTTCAAACATGATACAAATGCTGGAGTGATATATTTTCTATTTTCCATTTTGCCTCATTACCATTATAATAATGAATATACACTCAGATAATCACATATTCACCACCAGTTATGGCGCCTCACATGTTACGTGAAATTGAGATTATCGTATATGCAACACGTTACTTGTCACAAGTAACGTGCAACAATGAAATCCTTGCGCTAATGTTTCTTGGACAAATTATTAGATCGAGAGGACGCATTGCAGTTGAAATGAAATTGAAATTGAATTGAAAATGCAATATGTAAGCAATATTTTCAGGGGAACACCGCAACTGTTGTCGACTTTTCATCGCCAATGTTGTCTACGGGCTGTGGATGTGTGAAAAAATAGTCGTCAAAAACAGGCGTATAGACAATCTTCACTGCCTTGGAACAACCGCCCAGATTAATACTGTTATTATTTTTATCGCATATACGCATGATAGGAATAGCTTCGAACAACTTATGACGACGCATCAAGCATGTAGCCATGTAGCGAAGTACGTTTCGTGCCGTCGTTAAAATTGCACATTTATAATAAAACTGCAAATTATTGATCCGGCAACCTTGCTAACAAGAAGAATGACGAACAATACCCCAAAGGTCATCTGAAACACCTTAGGAAAGCTAATAGAGGCTACCTCATAATATTTATTGATTTAAACAAATATATATTCAAACGCAAAATTGAAATTGTTCCCTCCGAATATTGCTTGTGTATTTATTACATATTTGTGATGCCTGCGGTATATTCAGTCTCATGGGTATATTATTTCTGGCGTCTATATCAGCACTACTTCAAACAGCAAATCACGCGTGGTGTATATCATCGATCTTATCTGTAATTGGAATTGCAGATTTAAGCGCCGCATACAGGTGACGCTAAAGCTGGTTCAACAGGTCTGCATACGCAAGCTACCGCAAAGAGACGTCAAATTCACCAAGGAGGTTTTTCGAGAAACGTAGACGAAAAGGCCTATTTCTGGACTGTTGATTTAATGAATTACGCAGTATACTTTGCAGCGTATATACAGTGCGTGAGATTCCAATGACAAAAACAGAATTCACGCAAGCGAACGGAAAGTACGAGCCTGTTCTGCTAATCTGACGTTGGATAATGAACGACAACAGAAACCGTTTATTGAATACGAAATCACACAATGTCGCTCATCAATCATTGCACTTCCAATATCATTATCAAATACACCTATTCTGTACAGCATACGAAACTATAACACAGACAACTGCCAATTTTTTTGAAGTTGAACCGGATACGAATCTATGGAAGTCACCCCAAAAAGCACGGATATTGCAGTAAATAATTCTAATAATGGACACAGTTCGCCGGAGTTGGATGAGAAATGAACCGGCGTATACCATAGATGCATGTAAGGGAAGAAACAACATCGTAAATCAGTTTCGTATCCTGTAGTATTTCTTTTAAACTACGCAATTTAGCACAAATTGAGTCACATTGGACACAGTAACTATACTTCTAACATGCTAATTATACGATATGACCATGCATTGCAGTATAATTTTGTTTGTTTCAACTTAATAGCTGTTATCGCGACAAAAGGTCAAGCGCCTCAAGATATTTACTGCTGCCGTGTAAGATTGTGTACGGTAGTAGTAAAACGCCTCAAGTCGAAATTGGAACTGATTACGAAACTTCTTAATCATGCACACAGCCCCATCATCTCGATATACGATATGATGAAGGGCCCACTAGTTAAGTCAATTATGCAGCCGACTACACGAATTCAATCAACGAACTTATCGCAGCGCTGACATAATGTCCGATGACAAATTTCGTTTTCTCATGAGACATTTCGGAATGAAAATAGACGTCGTTGTGTCTTATCAACCGTGTAAAGATAAAATGCTGCGATTCTTTACAAATTCTACCTTGTCCAAAAGGACCTTTCCCGCTGTAGCCATGATTCATATTGAATGTGACCCGATGATAAATACACGATGCCCCGTAATTCCTATAGGATATATCTTTCATGTCCGTTCGTTTATCACACGGTGCATTTTGGAAATATGGAACATATTTTGAAACTTGATGTTATACGGGATATATCTACCGATTTGGGCTAATTTAAATATCTCAGTTGACTGTCTCAAACAGACGGTACTGCAATGAGATTATAGTGTGAAATCAGATTTTACAGATTTAGTCCAATGATATAGCACATCAATAACGGTCAATATTGCAACTATTTTACGTACCTATATCACGTACGTCTGTCAGATAGTATCTTGATATACTGACAAGAATACAATGGCCTCTGTGAGATTGTATTTTGGATATACCATCCTATCAGTATTGTCTGCCGGCCTGTAACAATGGGCAGAAAGTGTCCTCCCCGATGTTCCGAAGCCATATTTTACTTCTACCCAAATATACCCAAATTTGTAACTTGAGTGCACCCAGCAATTTATATATGAGCGAGAAGTTTCATCATCCTTATTTAGTAGCGGCTTTATACCTCCCTAGAAAAGCGCAGTTGCCAACCATAAAGCAAATTACCGACCGTTTACCGTTTCAACCTCCTGATAAAACACGTAACGAATTTCACCTAATAATGTTGCTACTAGAGATAGGACGATCAAGTGTCATATGAACACGACTATAAGTTACGTCCGGTAATTCAAACGCGGTCTGGCGCCTATTCACATGCTAATATGTTTCGTGCATATTGCGCAGTGTTCATTTTATAATTATTAGTATATAATGATTACTGTCCGTATTACAGTTACAATTATTTTAAGATTTTCCTCGCACAAATACGCCGCAATCAATGTATGACATACAGGCATAGGGCATGATTTTAAAACAGTGAAGAAAAGGTACCTGAAGTTATCGTCGAAGAGCATGGAACATAATGGAGGCGACAAATGCCAAGCATATTTTAGATCCTCTGTCGTGACTTAATTACATGTAGATTTCTTGCAATTGGGTAGGTTATTAATCAGTTTTTGGATTTTCAGAATTTGACTATTTTCATGCCTATACATTCTGACATGCGAACTGGTCGGGTATAGGTGCAAAATATAGTGACACGCGACCGTGTAATATTGCTATCTTTGTGAGAACAACACAATATTCGTGATATAGTGTGCCCTATACTCCATTGTACGAAAACGTGTGGCAGCGATGCAATGACGTAAGCAAAAATATGCATTCATTTGCGTAAGCGGCTGCCGCGAAGGGATATGAGTTTTGAATTAGTAATTGTTTACAGGAATAGGATAAGACTAGGCATTATACATACATGGTATATGTGTCCCGTACACTCTTTTTGTGGTACATCCTGCTCTCGAAGGTACGTCATCTCAAAAACGGGAGCCGCGGATTTGCATACTATATTTATACATATCCTTGCCTGAGCTATATCGCTCACACATTTGCACTAAATACCTTCGAGGTAAAATTTACTTCTCATGGTCCTGTCCATCCGACCAACACCATTCAATTTATTCTCCAGGTCGATGTAGCGTACATGCAATATGATACAGCTAACTGACTTGCTTTAAACATGTTTGTTTCAAATTGTTTTTTGTTTTAAATGCAACCCTAATCGGTATAGTCGAAACACCACGAGACTGTGAACGAGAAGAGAGGAATATTGGATTGATAGGAATGCCACCGGACAGACAAATCATGTAATAGTGATTGTGCCAGGCGCAATCATGAATAAGTCAATTAATATAATCATCACCGAAGTCATCAAGGGGATGAATAATATATTTACTCTGATCCAATGATGCGCTCTTTCCCGACAATGGTTTTAATGCACAAATGTTTGCGAGCGCATATTGCTGTGGCTCTGCATCAGTAAGTGCTTGCACTGCTACGGCCATGTTGAGTTGGTGCCATATCTGCACAGTGCACATCCATACTTCACAGCGACGTTTTAAACCATTTGAACCAAAAGTCAATTGATGCTTATTCCAAAACTTATTTCCACAAACAAAGGAGCAAACAAAGGAGTCAAATAGGTACAGCATGAAGGCCGATACCCGAAAGGTTTTCGTCATCGTATATTAACGAGGTGACAAATATCAACAAAATAACATCATCAACAGTAAAATCAGGTCACAATGCCATTTGCACGGTGTTTTATCAATTAGAGATACAAATGATTTAACTTTAGGTGTATTGAATTTGATTATTTACTACAGTTTTCCATTCCCAAACAATAGAAAGTCGTAGGCAATTGCTAAGTCATGATTTACATACGAAATACAAGACATTCAATTGCGGGAAAGTTCCAACGCTATGCGCCTGCAACTATAAAGTACAATTGCTTGGATCACATGGTCATTAATCAATATCTAATATATATGAGCTGATAGGTTAACTTAATGTGTGTGTACTATATGTCTAATCGTTTTAGTCGCGAATGACGAGATTTTGTCAAACAGCATGAAATTTCCGATATGTTCATAAAAATTGTCACATTAAGTAAGAGAAAGCCGTGTTGGATTCCTTCTGAGCCATAGACTCTACACCACGTGGACGTGGCTTTGAAGCTAACATGTAGTGGTTGTGGTATTGGATAGTGACTGTTGCCAGGGGTAGCACGATATGGTTCTTCATTCAGGACCAAGCTTGTTTTTATTACATGTAGTTCAACAGCGACGCAGAGTGAAGAATAAACGTGATTTGATAATGTCAGCTACACCGGGTGGACTGCAAAGTACAGCCTACATCTATCATGCGGCGACAGTTTTATTTATAAAACGAGATTATATTATACTTTCTGCACGGAAGTACGGAGCGTATCACCTCGTTCCAATTCCGTCGCGATGATAAGGTCAATCTGTAATATTTGCGAGACAATGAATGTGCGCTTCGTGAGGATTGCTGAGTCGCTCATATACAAATAGAATTCGGGTGTTTGTCACAAATTGAAATGCAATCGATTTTCTGCCCGTCAGGTCCGGAGATTTGGAAACAGTTCACGACATGTGATAGCATTTGACTTGTGGGATAATGGGAAATAATGACGTCATGATGAACGCGTAAGCTCTATCTCCAGCCTTGAACGGAAAAGACACCGACACACAAGCTAAAGCGGAAAATTCGTCGCCCAAAGACATATAATAAGCTATAGACATCTAAATTACATAATTTGAATGATTGCTGCTAAGACGTTCATGACTCATTTTTGAGCACCGACTCGAATTTTACGTATCTATAGCGGTTAAGTGATCGAACCAATTGCACACAGGTGTCGTAGATTCCCTATGATGCCAATGGCAATAGAATATAGAATAGTTACGAATCAATACGCGATCGAAATGATTGATGGGATGAAATTGCTGAATTGGCAGGCGAACCCTAGAACCGCGAGTTGTATGATTTTCAATAATAACAATAGATACTTTGCAACGCATTTAAGGTAATGAAAAATCACCAAATCCATTTGCTCGCAAAGATACATCCTGTCCCGCAATGATGTCTGGTTCTGAACGTCTGGTTCGTGTACGGTAAATGACAATAGGTCTGCCGCCGCGACTCGACATAAAATATCTTTAAAACAGTCACTACTGTTAAACACCTCCAAATATCGAAGCCAGTGCTCACACATGTTATCTTCAGCTTCATATACGAAACCAGCAGTTCGCCTAGTGTGTGTACATTAATTGCAGATTGCACGTAACTGTGTAGTCTTTTTCGTAATATCATTCGGAAATAGAGTGCCGCATACTTTGTCTATATCCGCTGACTCTAGAATTCAATATGAATAATGGTTCAACGATTGGAACTCCAGACTCACGTAATGTAATAGGAAGTCGACCGCGCTCACATTCCCATTGATAAATAGACAAATACCATATGTTTATCTGAGCCGGAAGAGATATAGTTTTGGTTATTGTTGAGACCAATGCTACGCATACGTATAAAGACGGAATATCAAGAGAACCGAGATTGCTATCATCGGTTCAAGATGTGATAGAAATGTATGCGAAAGCTGATTTGACACAATTGTAGTCAGTTACCGCCGATTAGGCGAAAGTCGAGACGAATTCGTTAAGAATATGCAGTCAATAAACAAAATCATAAATATCATTCATCGTAGCATTCTGGTATAGTAACCGTACACAACTTGAAGCAGCGTGAACGCAAACATATCAATTAGGTTTCAATGGGACATGTTTAACAAAACGGGCAAATGTAAATGGCAGCAATAACGTGTAGCAGGATAGCGTTGTTGGTACGTTTCAAAGGTGCAACTCCAATGGGTCGTGAGTTAGAGTCCGACCGAGTTTGTCTCCAGAATTGCTACCTCCATGTCGGGGGTTATCTAAGCGCCTCTTTTTCATCCTATCCGCGTAAGTGGTATCCTACAAATTGCTAGAACGAAATCGGGCCGTGCTGAAAGTCAGCGGGTAAGGAATGGTGTGAAATGAGCAATTCTGTCGACGCGCCGTGAATACTAAAACAACTAGAGCCACCGGTCATAATTCGTGCTAAGTATGTAAATAATGTCAATGCGTTTATCATATCTTGCGTTAACGGCGTTGATGGAAAAGTCGAATTGCCCAGCTCCTACAAAACTAAAAAATCATCCATACCTTGGTAGAAATCGAATCTTCGAATCTCTCGAATGAAACTACATGATGTCAATATCTATCTCGGGATCACCGCAATCGATGCGTCTCACGCCGATAGCTATCGATAACGCCGAGAAAAAATGCGATGACAGCCAGCCAACGCTCGAACAGTATATAAAGTCGGCGGACTTGGTATTTCACCAACAGTAAGTTCGGATGTAGCGAATACAGCTTCATCACGAATAAAGAAAGTATTACCGACGGTTCATCGGGAACCAAGACTTCTACGCTTGCAGCCGTGAATCAGCAGTACTAATCCAGTTCTCATATTGCAGTTCCTTAAAATATAGAAATACATATATAGGCAGAATGAAGATACTTATTACTGCGGGGTTAACCCTGCTGTTCGTGATTGCTACTTGTGAAGCCGATGGCTTAATTGTAAGTACCTTCATTTATCCGACACGGATTTTGGCTATTAGACGTACCGACAGATCACGGTTATTAACTATAGACTGATCGGGTAATTCTAAGTATTCGACTACAAAATTCTAAAATTCGTTCATCTGATGGTATATCATTTCCAAAGATTGTTTTATTGGTGGAAATGTCATGTATTGAATGACTTTAAATTTCGCTATTTACCTTCTGCAGTATGACATCGAAATATCGGAGGTCATCAACGGAAATCAAGTTAAAACGGAAGAAAAGGAGGTTTTTATTGAAGAGTCATACGTGACGCCTGAGCCACCGGTTATATACATGAGTGATGAAGACGTGGAGTCTTTTGAAGTTCAGCAAGAGGTAATATATCTTTACCTTCAGATTGGCTGCATGCCAACTACAGTGACACACTGTCGTTAATCTTCTTTTAACACTCATTTCGCTATATTACAGCCGGATGGTTTCATAGGAAGAGAATCGTACAATATTACCGAACTGGAGCTCGAATCAGCGTTTGGGAAATTGCAGCACGAAGAAGAACACATGAATTTCCAATCTGCATTCGGTCTGGATACCGTAAGCGGTGTCAACTGGACGCCTTGGACCTGCTGTCGACCAGGTGTCAACATCCAGACCCGTCAACGAATCCGAAACTCACCACGAATTGAACTTCAATATCGCTCCTGTTCGAAGCCGTACTGTCGCGGTAAGCAAACATGAGATTTAACTAATGACGAATACGGCCTTGAGTTATGGAATCAGGAATGTACAGCCTGTACATTGTACAACTAATTACCTTATAAATTACGTTTGAAAATAGAAGTTCATTGTCACCAATTACGCGGCATTCAAAACGATGCTAACAACGTTAAATTAGGGTTCTTCTGACGTGATAGACACCTATAATCTATACCGCCCACTTCTAATATCCATGCCCTAAGAATCTTCTAGCAAAGCCTGATTGGGTATGTCGTTTCATATTTCTCAGCAAGCCAATGCAAGGACGCGCCTTTCCTGTGCCAGCAATTCACTCAGAAATTCGGAGTCGGAATCTGCCAACGATCAAATTCAATGTTCACGTAAGCGATAATTTGCACGCACGCAAGGGGAAAAGGTTTTAAATATAATGTTACATTTTCAGATTTATGAGTCATAATTGCCCGAAAATGTGCAACTATTGTTCTGCTGGGTCTACTGTTACCCGCCCGACTACGAGACCGGCGCCAACTCGCCCATGGTGGCAGCGTACAACGACCACTACCACCAGACGACCCTGGTTTACAACCACCCAGGCCCCACAAACTCAGCGACCAGGTAAATATGACTGGCATACCAACATGTCTTATGGTAGTAAATAAGTCGCATATGTTGCTTTCTTCAGTCAATCGAAATATGGTGGAAGTAACCGTTCTCACTAACGACCTGCGTCCACCAAGTCCGTCTTACAAATTTGTGAAAGGCGTTGGACTCCCATCCGCGTCTTGGAAGCGAATTCCTCGCAGAGGCGCTGAGTTGTCCTCATTCTATCTTTACTCTCGGTAAGTTTGTGTTAGGCGTATGCAATATTAGAAGCAGTATTTACCTATAACTTTTCCATCAGGCCCACTGGAGCGTTTACAACAGCAATCAGGTTCTGTTACGCCAAGGACAGAATCACAGGCCTCAGAAAATACGTTGTCAAAAAAGGGGCGTGCGGTAATGGTAAGAGACTGCGGCACTTAATCAAAGACTTTCATGTCCTAATAAACTCTTTGATTCAGCTTGGGTACTGGATTTCACGCTATACGCATCGACCTACAGAACGAAAGGATCGCAGGTGTATTACGTGGGCAATCGCGGTGGACCGTACTGGACTTCCCGTGTTTCGAAGAGCTTCCCTAGCAATGGCTACACGAAATCTTTATTCTACTTCTACGGACCGAGTAAGTTGGTAATTCACTATAGATTGATGTTCTGCTGTACACACCAAGTGCAGTTGTTTACTATACTGATCTAACCCGATAAATTATTATTCTATCGTCAATGCTATCATTATTCATAAACACCTGGCAATTACAGAAACGACTGGCTCAGGAACGACACGCCCTACTTCAAGGCCTACCCCCCGTCCATCAATCACAAGACGCCCGACTCCAAGGCCGTTTATCACCAGACCAGTACGTACTACTACTACGAGAAGACCGGTACCGGTAACCACAGCTCGACCAACAAGACCGGGTGTTCAGCCAACAAGCGCATTCAATAAAGAGTGTCTCGACGCCCATAACTTATTCAGGTACGTCCGGGCTTTGACACCAGAGAGAAAATTCGTCGAATGACAGCATTGCTTTCCTTTCACAGAGCTGTGCACAACGTTCCTCTTCTGAAATGGGATCCTGAACTCAAGAGAACATCACAAGCGTGGGCTGACGCTCTAGCAAGGATCGCGCCTGAGAGACCCGATCAACTAAAATCTCCCAGAGAAAGGACAAGAAACTGGCCGCATTCCGACGTAAGAAATTATAGCTTAGGCCTACATATGATAAACGAAGCATATGTATATGTTTACTTTACATGTATACTTTCAAACAGTCTCAAAGCAATGTTATTCTTACGCTCCCTGCCCTGCAAACCCAAACAGATTCGTAAAACCGGTTACTTATGTATATGTTACGTTTTCAGTCCGGAAGTGGCTACAGAAACCGTGGAGACGGGGAGAACATCGCATGGGATCTGTCTGACGATGGCAGCCCCGCTAAAGAATCAGTAATGAGATGGTATGCCGAATTGTTCTACTACAACCGACAAACTCCGACCAGAGCTCCAGCGGCCGATAAACCAGTCGGTGAGAAATGAGCCTCAAGTACATGAAATACGCAGATAATAATGAGTGTTTTTATTACAATGACAGGACATTTGACCCAATTGCTCTGGAAAGATACAACACACGTCGGTTGCGGTGTCGGAACAACGAGAATCCCAAGACAGCATTATACCTTAATATCCACATGGACTGTGTCCCACTACTCACCGGGCGGAAATATCCGATACCCGAGTGCTCAAATGAC
>ATSW01000665.1:0-10505 GCA_000444245.1 Botryllus schlosseri
ATCAAATATTGCGTCAAAATGTGAAGGAGTGATTTAAATACATGCTATAAATTATTCCTAGTATGGTTCTATTCTCTTTGATGTACAAAACAAAGCTATGTGATGCGTTAGCTGCATCTCACTGTTATCTATGACACAATGGCTTGTAAGCAAGGAGTTCAACTATCCCCGCCAAGCACGACAGTGCCCGAACAGTATGTGAATATGGCTTTATTGATTCTGTGGTTTAAATTTGAAATAGTATGCCATTTCACGAGCGACCAAGAGCTCTATACAAATGTTTCAGAACAAAATTAAAAGATGGTAGCAAATCAATGAAGCAATGTCAAAAAGGTTAGGTAGGTCAAAAATGTTATTATGACGACAAGAGCTAATTGAGTAGGTCTTTTTGAAATCTATCCCAAGGCAATTCCCAGACACGTTGTGGTAATGCATTCCAGATGATGGGTCCTGAGTAGCCAACAGCTCACTTACTTAGGTTGCTATTCGGTGGGGGGGTAAGAAGATATTGCCTTTTGACAAGGATCTCGTGTAATTGGAGTAGACATTTTTAGCAGGTCATCGAACAAACGAGGCAAAATGTTGGAAAAATATTTGTCGATCACTTTTGATACTTCGAAGCGATAACAACAGTTGTTTTTTTTTCAAATTAGATTAGAATTACAATTATAGGTGTCCCCATTTCCGATTTAGTGGTTAAAATTAGAATCACTGAGTTCGCGAACACTTGGAAATTTAATATGAAATGAGAATGTCAAATGTTTGTCCAGCAAGCTTGCCTTGTTTCGAACGATATGGTGCTCCTCTAGCGTCTTCGGGATGCCACAAATTAGATTTAAATGAAAGCGAGTGCAAAGAAGCACGTCACAAACCAGAATAGAATTAAGATTACCAGCATGTCCCTGTAATTATCCTAATCAGATAATTAGCATCGTATAGAGTGCAAGGCATAAAGAACCAACCACCTCTGAGACTCATCCTCTTCTCGATCCACTTCCGTTTCCATGTCCATATCTGTCTCGATAAAATCTCCGTCCGTACTGTCTGTATCTGCTTCGTCGTTGGACACGGCGTCAGAGAATTTCTCAGGCAATTCGCAAATTTCAATACTTGCCGGGGTCGATACCCATACTCGTCCTGGAACAGAATGTACGGCTACAATACACACGTGGGGTTGTTAAAAATTTAATTTTTTCTACAGATTCTACTGGCTATACTAAAAACTCTGCACACCAAACTTCAATAAGCGAATCTATTTGAAGTAATTTTTAATTTATTCTAAAAATGTAAGCATTTTCTTGTACAATTTACTGAAACAAATTTGAAATTCATATCATCCACGAGGAAAGAACCGCTTAAATCAATAGGATAGCGTAATGAAGAAGCGTCCGGCTTCTTGATCGGTAGGTCTTGCGTTCGATCCCCAGCCGAGTCAGACAAAAAACCCGATGAGTAAAACTGGTATCCACGACTTCCCCGCTTGGCGCTCATGGATTACTGGGATAGCGTGGCGGGGTGATGCAAGACTTAACAAGCCGTTAAGGCTATATCTGCACCTTCCTTATCCAGCAACATATCCACATCAGGCACTCATGGTGTGCATATGCACTAGGGCTGTTCGAAAAAACTTTCTCTTCAGATTTTACTAGCTACTTGATAAAATTGTTAGGTTGGTTCAAACAATGCTGCACACCAACTTTGACCCCATCCCAACCAGTAGAAGCGAGATTCTTGCAGTAGAAAGTTTTGAATTGATCATTAAAAAATTTCAAAATTCAATTTCAAAATTTTTTTGTCAACCCCAATAAATTTGTTAGGCAGTGAGCAGGGCTCAGGCACACCAAATTTGGCTCAATTCCAACCACTAGAAGCAAGTTATTGCGGCAGCAAAACTTCTAATTCCATGATTTTATATCAAATAATTAAAGAGTTAGCCATCGTAAATACTATTTTATTCAAATCCAAATTTTTCTACCGCAATAACTCCACTTCTAGTGGTTGGAATCGAGCCAAATTTGGTGTGCATCGTCTCTACTGACAGCCTCACAATTTTATGGGGTTGACAGAAAAATTTAGAAATCCCATTTTTTAATGATAAATTCAAAACTTTCTACTGCAAGAATCTAGCTTCTACTGGTTGGAATTGAGACAAAGTTGGTGTGTAGCTTTGTTTTCACCAATTCAACAATTTTTTCACATAGCCAGTGATATCTGAAGAAAAATTTCTTATTTGAACAGCCCTAATATGCACAGATCGTGTGTATGCATATCATGAGTCGGTGTATATGAAGGACAAAAATAAACTATGTCCTTTCTTTTCCTTTACCTTCATCGGAATCATTCACGATGGCAGGTTCCACACATATCGCGGACTGAGATGGCGAGATAGCAAAGCGATAGGCGCGTCCAAATTCTTCAACAGGAGAAGTAGTTTCTTGAGATATTTCGGCACTTTTGAGCTTCTAAAAACAGAATGTGCTAGTGACTGTCTACATATATTTACAAATTTGAGTGGCTGCATACAGATCTAGTCAGTAACAAAGTATTTTTACACCTTAGTCACTATCTTGGTTCTCTACTCGAGTTAGAATGGGACCTCCAGGCTCCAATTATCTTGCACGTTTTCCAAGATCATCACTTAATACTGTTGAATTTTTATCGAATGTAAAGTTTGACATAGATTCGATCATCTACTTTGTGAAATGCAGACGTGGTCGAAGCACAGCGGTCATGGTTGCTACTCCAAGCACGAGTTGTAATTCACAAGTAGGTAAAAACGAAGTGTTCTACGACTAGTTTTGCCTCGTAAACTGTTGAATTCAGTACCGCTGAGTGGAATTGAAGTAGTATATATAAAAACCAAATTCATGGAGTAAGTGGTGCAAGCAGCCAGGGTAGCCCGATAAAGTACAAGTACTTCATTGTTACGAAAAAATTTCCAGTAAAAGTAATTCTGTAGTATTCTAGGCCTCGTTTTTCACAGAAAGGCTCATTTCCAAAACTTCACAACATTTATTTGAACGGCTTTAGGTATGCTTGAATATGAAAGAAACGGGAAAGGCTGCATCTACACAGCTGAAAGCTTTCGATCAATATTCAGAATTGGAATCACTCGGACTCTTTACTACCATGATGTGACGTCACGAAAATTGCCGATATATTTGACCTGTTGTGTCCGATAACGATATTTCTCTCCGAGTGTGATATTGACGCGATATTGTCAGCGATACAATAATCAGGCCACTCTCTAGTTATAACACTACCAACCTCTGGCTGTTCTTGATTTGTTTCAGTCGTAGCACTGCAATTCGTAGATACTCCAGACGAATAAAGTGTGGGATGTGACGTAGCAACAATTTGATTGTTATTATTCGTAAACAAAACATTGCTGATCACTTGAAGTTTCTTGCCAGACTCATCTTGGCTGACAACATCCACTAAAACAACTTGAAGTATCTTGGCGGGAGTCGGTTCATCTAAAATACAAAAGCATACCGGCTGGGTGAAAACGAGAACCTTAGTGAATCTAGGAAGTATTATGCCTGAAGTCTAGCTAGAATTTGAGTACCACTCATGGATCAGTATGACTCTCAAAAGTTTTATGCGGCCACAAAGAATAGCACGCAAGTTCTTAATCACAGCATTGCTGGATACTCATTAGTATCAAGTAAATGTGCTTCAGCAAAATATAAGTACATGGCCTTCTCTGGGTGTAATCTCACCTATGTTGACCCCCTCTTTGTCACCGGACGGGGGGTTATTTTCTTTGTTAGTATCTTTCAGATGAAGATCCGAGCCAACATCCGAGTTCTGCACAACATGGATCTTGCTCTAAAATGAAAATAGGAGAACGTCACATCCACAAATTGTCACAATATTACAAAGCAGTACAGGACCCATTTTCAGACACCCAGGGCTCAGTGACGAGATCGCGCAGTGGTTTAATCCACGGCTGCAATATCAACGGGTGCGGGTTCGAGTCCGACCGAGGTCGACCTCCGAATTCCGATATCCAAGGAGGTTTACCTAGGCTCCTCCTCGCCACCTCATCCGCGTCAGTGTTGTCTTGCAAAAGCCTTAAGGTGGGCCGTGCTATAAGTCGGCATTACGGAAAAATAAGAAGAATATCGGCCTGGTGTAAATGACCATAGTAGTCGACAAACACCATGAATACTCCAAACAATGGAAAAGTAAGTGACCACTGGTGCTTCTGAGTTTTCATTTTTTAGGCAAGTACGTCATACCACTTCTACTAGGCAGTTTTCAGTGTTTTAGGCTAGATTAGGCCTAGATGAACGAGCACAAACGATGGCTAATTTGACCACATCTGCACCAGATCGAACAACGCCAGTCCATTTTCTTGCAGTAATGAAGTTTGTGTGCGCGTGTGTTTGTGGTATTCATGGTGTTTGTCGACTACTATGGTCATTTACACCAGGCCGATATTCGTCATTCTTATACCGCAACTGCCGACTTATAGCACGGCCCACCTCCTAGGCTTTTTGTAGGACACTTCCTACGCGGATGAGGTGTCAAGGAGGAGCCCAGATAAACTTCCAACAAATAGGTATAGGAATTCGGAAGTCGACGCGTTCTGCCTACTCACAATACTTTCTCGCGTGTCCATCCGTTTAGGCTGCTCTCTACTACACCGTTTTCCGTTTTTTAGTCAAAACTACGTCTATCCTACTACTATATTCATATCGAAATGAGAAAGAATATTTTCCTATCACACTCGTCAGGTAACGTGTGACGAACAGCATTCATAATCACATGACTGGAGTGTTTAATTCAAATAAAGGTAGCCAGGGTAAGTACCAACCTGGTAACTGTCATCAGGAGGAATGTGCATGATGGAGTCCGGCATATCATATTCCAACAGTTCCGGCATTTGATTGCCAATTTGCTGCAAAAATAGATATGTAGGAGGTACAGTTGAATCAAATGGTGTTACTGAAATGAACCCGAATATCTTCGACAGACACTCGTCAGGAGTCATCGTGAGCAACGAGCAGAGATTTCAAAATAACATTGTATGTCAACTATCTCATCGGTAGGCTATATGTGTGACTATTCCGGTTCGATTCTTTATGCACAAAGTAATGTTAGGCCGCCTGACCATCGCTTCCTCGCTGGTTAGATCTCCGTCGTCAGAATACTGGGAAGACTCGTCGTGTGCAGCGCTAGTTGTTGCATCCTTCTGTGCCACGCTGAGAAAGAGTTTGAAAAGTGAGCAGAAAAACATAACCGCTGCAGCGAGTAGCACAAGTATCAAAAGCCAACTTGAATAGGCCTACTCCCAAAACGTGCCGTATCTCATTATGGACCTCCTTGGACACAGCCTCTCCATAAAGTTATTCCATATGAAATAGCCTAAACATTGCATATATTGGTAGATCGAAACAGTGATAACCAGATCCGCACAGCACCAACAGCATTGTCACCAAGTAAAACAAATGGGCATGGTCGAAAAAATACAAAATAGAAGTACTGGCCACCATGGTCGTGCAAAAGGTAGTATGAAACTTCCACAGCATTCCTACATTTGTAACGTCACAATGGGTTATACTCGAATACTCAATTCAGAATCGAATCACTCAGGCGCTCGCTTTTGCCTATCAGCAAAACATCTCTAATGTATGTGATTTCAATTTGCGCTAACCATGAAGGTGCAAAATGAGTACTCTTCAAAAGACATATTGGCATATCATTCTTTTTACCTTGACAATACAGCTTCAGTACCGAGAAAGAATAAGACAGAGCAAAACAGTGAAGTGCCAGATTCTTCATTCATCGATGTGAATTCAACCACCGCACCGACAGCGATGACGGGAGGTTTTTGTGTGCATTTCTTCTCCATGACTTCAATTAGATCCGGGTTATCGAGCTTATCGAGAACACAGATGCTAGTCACAATCCATTCCTTTATGCAGAGATCATCTGGGAATAATAAGCAGATGGCTAGTGAAAGGGGCGGATATCAATAGTCGCAAAGGCGTACCGGAATCAATACTTCTCCACAATGCGCTTTCTGCACATTTCACTTGATCCCGTACTTGACAATGCAAAGTAGTCTTGTCGACGTGTAACATTCCTTGAAGCTGTCACGGAATAAAGTGACATTAATAAATGACACACAACATGCAAGGCGCTAACAAGAGTAGTTCAGCAGCATCTTAAGTGAGTTGAGCAGTACAGGTATTAAGTATCGCGAAATAACATATCGTGATAAGGTTATCCCACTGGCGGCGCCAGAAGATATTAAGCTTGTTACCGTGATTTAGCGCTGATTCAAAGTATTTTAGTGTTCTCAAGAATATGCACTCGCCCTATCTCATGTCCTCTTATAGATATCTTTTGTCGTGTTTATGCCATATTCAGCGGGCGCATCCTTAAGAGCATGTGATAAGTAGCTTCCGCCCGCTTACAATCTCTCAGCTTATTGCCTACCCATTTTTCTTCATATTTTGGCAAACTCTTCATTTAATAACCTTCTCATTCCTTATAAAAAGCCATCAGGCAGGTCATAACGAATATCGTTGACGATAGACTTTGACACAGATGAAGCAGCCACTTTCCAGATTTCTAAAGATCACATCCAAAGTTGCCCCGTTTTGATAAAATTTGAGGGGGTAAATTTGAACATTACATTTTCTTATGTTGATCTAAGGGTGAGCTTGCTGAGACTTTTGCCATGGATAAGGCATGGATGTCATGGAGGTATCTGCAGCCAAGTTTTGACTCGCATGCTACCGTATCTGTGTTTGGTTGTAAGAATTTCAATACCCATCAATTTTGATGAAATCGACCACTCCATCGATTAATTTCTCAATGTTTGGTCCAGTTTATCCGGCAGTGAAATGAATCCAGCCTTTATTGAGACTAGTTGTGATACTGTTGCCTCATGAAAAAGAATGGCACATCCAGTGGCAACCCTTTTCCCTCAATAACCATTGAAATGTTTTACTGCTTAGTGTCCAAAGTGACCCCGGTTTACGGTATATGATTTGAAACATTTTCACTCACCGGTGGCTTGCGGTCACAGACATTCCAAAGCACAAAACGCCCGGACTTGGTAGCTCCGACTACCAGACTGCAATGATTTCCAACAGCGAGAAATTGCAGCATCCCGCTCGCATGACCGAGCTGCTCGTCGCTAAGCCTCATCAACGGATTTGGCAACGCAGGTTGATACGCCAGGGTCACCGCCATGGGCACATTCATGGTTGGCTCGCAACGCACAAATGGGCATGTGGGCGAGTGTCTCTCGTGTTCAGACCTGTGAAAATAATAAAAATGATAATATTACAATAATTTATGGAGCAATACACCGATATATCATCACACTAAGGCAGGGGTGGCAAACCTTTTCGGCCAAAGGGCTACATCAGATTTACGAACCATTGCGCAGGCCACTTGAATGTTGATGACATTTTTTTAGTCGTCCGATAGGAGCGAACAGAATTAGGTAACGTTCAAAACCAGACTTATATGATTACGCTTTAAAATTGATAACAATTATGTCATGAAAACTCTGTGTGCAGTGTGCAATGTGCATTCATGTGCTGGTCCCGCGAAGCACGAAACTTTTTCAAAGGTAATGAGTGAGTTCGATCAATAAATATGTTATTTGCATATATTGAGGGTCACCTCTGTATATCACTGGGCTCATTTGGCAGGGACAGGCTTATTCGGCGTTTAGACATAGCAGTATCGAATGTTTCGGTGAACATGCCTCTATCATTTTGTACAAATGTTTCATCGCAGACGATCTCGCTGCGAGCGCACAAGCTAAGTCGCATGTTGGAAGACAAATGATCTCCTACACTCAATTCTGTAAATTACGCATATTCGTCATTTTATGAAGGGGCTGCAATACTAAATCGAGTGACAATAAATCATGCGAAGTGCAAAGAAAAATTCCAAGTCAAATAAATCTGCTACGAAATACTCTACTGCATGGTCATTGGCCATATACGAAAATCTGCAATAAATGTGGCTCGTCCCTAGTTTTGCCAATGCGTCGGAACTTATTTTTTAGTCATCATCAAATTTCGCGGTCAGGCTAATCAAATTTTGGTTGGCCTTGCAATTTTACCTGGCGTTATAACTAATTTCGAGAATTACCTCGCGGGCCACGGGTTGGCCGCTCCTGCACTAGGGCGCTGTACCCATGAGCCATAAAATCAGCTGAAAAACCATCAACGATCAACCTGGCAGTTTTTAATGCTGCTTATTGTGAACCTCCTGTCTCAACAGATCAAAATCATTCAGTTTTAGTTTATCGAATCATAACGACCTTCCTCTTGATTAAATCTGCATCTTGAAAGGACGGGGTTTCAAGTTTGAAATGGGCAAGGTTTCGAACACCAAAACCCAGGTAGCAATGGGCAGGTGTTTTGTTGGAATTCAGTCATTCTAAATCAGTGGTTGTCAACTCATTTTGTCTACGTGGACCCCTTTTGTACTGTCACGGAACCCCGCGGACCCTCAAGTTCAAACTTAGCTGGATTATGATGCAATGGTCCTCTGTCTTGTGCAAAAATGAACTGGAAATAACGCTGTATCATATGTATTAATAGGGTGAACTCAAATTATTTCAAAGAGAAGTCTGCGGCTTCCTTTTTTTAAATATGTGGTCTTGAAAATCCGACGCTTCCTACAGCGCCTTTGGTTATGATTGCAACATAGGCCTATATGGCACCAAAATTGTGAGACAGAATTTTTGAGGAAGGTCAAGTCCAGACATTTCTATCTGGCGGCTCATCCAGAAGTTATTTTGGAAAGGTAGTTATGTATATCACAAGAGAAGATGCATTCCGTCTTGAGGTTTCAATCCCTTTATTGGGACAAACTAGGAAAAAACTTGTGGAATTTCGATTTCATAAGACTGTTTGAACAGTGATCACTGATTTGCTGAAACTGACAGCTTCAAATCCATAACGTTGTGAAGACATTTATAGATTAGACATTAGAGATATTTTTCAATTTTACGACAAGGGTATACAAAATATCTAGTAACAGCAACACGTTTGGATCAGTATGCTATTATCAATTTGGGTATCAAAATGAGTGCGCACAGTAGGATAGGACATCTCAGAGGGTAATTCTGTTGATATGAGTTCTGAAGTTTCAACAGATATGAAGCGAAACTGCTTCGTGATTTCCGGAATTGAAAAAAAATAATTAGGTTTTCAATCATTATGCAGATTTTAAGGTTTCAAGTCCGAGTCATAGTGTCCAGACTCGAGTTCGAATCCAAGTCATCCGGACTTGAATAAGTGATATAGAATACGTCGAGTCATGTGCAATCACCCCAAAACAAGTCGAATCAATACACGAACTGACTCGTGTTAACGAAAAATTCAGTCGAGCCATTACAAGCCTGTAGTGCCGACTGCAAATCTTGAAATGAATACTCTACTCACCATGGTTCGTCCGAAGGCTCCCAGCACACCAAACACACACTGCAAGCAAAGCAAATGGCCCGATCGTCTCCAGCAGCCGCGGGCTGATAAAAGAAGCCTGCTTCAGCCATGGCTTTGGAAGAGGCATATCTGCAACCCGAAACACATCACATCATCTACACGACGGCCAGAGACGGATACGCGGACAAAATGCAAATCAGATTGGGTATTTTTCAATCCAAATATTGACATCACATTTCGTCCACAAGAAAATTATAGTTGCAGGCGCGTAGCCAGAGGGGGGGTTTCGGGGGTCGACACCCACTCCTTTAGAAACGCGAAACCCCCTCCTTTAACGCGAAACCTCGCCCTATTTAAATGACCGCTCTGACGCTAATACTCGGTTGCAATTCAATAAGTCGTATTATCAGTATTGTGCGCGGCCAATTACCGAAAGGCGTGTTGCTAATTAGCCGTCCGTGCGCATTGCACTGCACAATGTAACGCGACACGATCTCCCGCTGAGATGATTGCGAAATCAGGTCATTCATTGTCGCGCATTCGGCAATCATTACTAGCCTGTGCCTGATTTACCCCGTCTCCAACAAGCCTAATTCCGCTGGCTTGAATAATCACATCTGCAATAGGCCCTGTGCACACGATATCGTCACTGGCCTTCACAATCACATCTGCATTGGCTTGGAGTGCACGATATCTTCGCTGGCGTACACGATATCTTCGCTGGCCTACACAATCGCATCTGCAATAGACCTAGTACTAAAGATATCGCTAGCCTAACTACCGCTTCTTGGGCATACCATGCTTTGGCTCCTATTTCTCGATGGCTTGGATAAAATGCTATTAAGTATATGCTGATTAGCGATTGTGATTAAAGAGTGACATCTCGTAACCGAATGACATCGAATGTCCGCAATCATGTTCGACGCGTGCGCACAAATGCGTAATTGATTTCCACTAGTCTTCAGTTATAGTCCTGTAGGCTTGAGTTATAAAAGAGGTAAGGTTTGAACCACCTGAAATCGGCGTCATTATAGCACAGATAAAGACTCGTACATTTTTACTTGCGCAAATCTCGAT
>ATSW01000670.1:0-12857 GCA_000444245.1 Botryllus schlosseri
CATCGGCCCGTTGGAAGATCAACGAGATTGTCCGAACTTACAAGTAACGGGTGGTCCTGTACATATGCGACCGGTGTCTTAAACCGCCTTCTCTTAGGACTGTCCGGCCATCTCGGAATGGTCGCAATGGGGCGAATGTTCGCGTACTTGCGGCGTCGGAAAACAAGTGAGAACCAGAGAGTGCACGAGGCAGATAAGCGATGACGTGTGCGAATACTCGACTCAAAACGAGAGAGCGTGTAACTTACAGGTGAGACGATAGCGATGATTATCATGGTTATGATGAATGATTATAATCGGAGATGGTCAAAATAGTCAGCATTGCTACTCGAGTAGAAGTAAAAATAACATCATAAAATTCTGCTCAAATACAAGCAGAAGTAGTGATTTCAAAGGAGTGTCAAGTGGAAGTCCGAAACGCCAAATCTGAAGAGCACCGTTTTGAAAACCAGATTAGGTCTAGGGTTCATGTATCTTTAGGTAGGTAATCTGTGGTGGCTACTTCTGAAATTGCAAGATGTGTCTTCACAACTAAGGCAAGATGATTAACGACACTACAAATCGGTGCAATCTTCGACAACTTATTCAGCAGTTACTGTGATGGCTAATTCACGTGGTAATTATGACGAATTCAGACACAAGAACGAGGCAAACTTACCCAAAATATACATTCTACTTTCCAAAATCTTATATGTAGCAGTGTTTACTGAGAATCTGTTTTAGAAGTAGTGAAAGCGACACAATCTCTTGACTAAGTAGGCAAAGTCAGCAACTACTTTGTCACTGGTCACCTCTTGTGATCATGGTCTCTGCTCACCCACTGACATTAATCTTGACCAGGCCTGCCCGTACTGGAGCAAGTGGGGCGACTACGGAGGATGCTCTGCTCCTTGCGGTGGTGGCGAACGCAGCAGGACTCGAGTGTGTGTCAACGGCGAAATCGGAGATGCCGGTTGCATCGGTGTATCCGAACAGACGTTGGCTTGCAACACGCAGGTAATTTGAACGAGAAAACGCCGGAAAAACTCGAAATAATACTCTCAAAATTGCGCAGTCTTGCAGATCGTGGTCGGAGTGGGGAGTATGGAGTACGTGCTCTGTCACTTGCGGCGTCGGCACCTACGAGCGAGTCAGGCAGTGTCTAGGCGGAGAACCAGGCTCCTTAGGATGTGAAGGTTCAAGCAAAGATACAGGCGATTGTGGCAGTGAAGTACGAACCTACTATTTTTTTCTTTTCTGTAATTCGAATTGTACTCATGTTGAAGTAAACCTGAGTATTTCCGTACAAAGGTCTTTTGAATTTACTACTTGCTACTGACGATTGCAAGCGACGAGTGTTGCCCATAAATTTTCAGATTTCGTTCAATATGAATATATTGTTTAATTTTATATTCCAAGAGTCCCTTTGTTATTTTATTATTCGTTTTTCTTGTCCACTGTAGGAGGACCTCTGTCCTGAGTACGGACAGTGGTCGCAATGGAGTGGTTGCAGTGTCACGTGCGGCGGAGGCTTCAACGTGCGGGACCGCATTTGCATCAACGGGAATCCAGGCGACATCGGATGCGACGGCCCCGAGAGTCAGTCGATCAGCTGCAACCAGCAGGTGATTATTCAGATTGATGGCGTATCACCGTAAATTTAACGATGTTGATCTTGATTAGCTTACTGGCAAGTTAGCGTAGTGGTATCATCCTCAGTTGCAACATCAATAGGTTGCGGGTTCTTGTCGTGTTCGACTGCATAATTCCTTCCAAAGTCTTTGAGATTTATCTAGGCTCCTTCTTGCCATCTGATCTGCGTAAGCAAAGTCTTAAAAAAGTCTAGAGAGGGGCTCTGCTACAGCCGGCAAATCATGGAATGATAAAAAACAATATTGGCATGGTGTAGATGACAATTGTAGTCGAAAAAAACACCATGAATACCACCAACATCCACAACCCGGCATTTTTCTGCTATTACATGTAGATTGTAGATAGTATAAGCAGGGTTGCTATCGACATGAACATATAATAAGCACAGCCAAACAAAGCCACGAAGTTAGAAAACTGATAATTAAAGAATGGTCAACACCAATGTTCCCTCTAAGCTGCGCACGTGGGCGAGTGCGCAGTGCTGACACGGTCTCCGCGCACAGAAAATCTAAAGTTGCGCACAAAAATTCCGAAGTGATGACCTTTTTTTAATCGTTATACGCACTGTTGTCCAAGGGTCTGCACAGTAAGTTGGTGAGTGTGCGCAGAATCTCCAAAAATTAGAGGGAACATTGGTCAACACGCTTTTGCTCAGTCTTAATCTAAAAATAGCGAACCTGTTCATGGCTGCTTGTTAAGCTGGTGACTAAAGGAAGTCACTGCCTAATTGATGAAAATAAACACTAACTTGCCGCAAATAGGTGCAAAATAAGGATGTATCTGAGAAATTAGGATAATGTAGTAGGCACAAATTTGAGAAATAATAACGGAATGGAAACCCTGACTATAAGACTTGGTAATAAAAGCTATGTCTGTCCTCAATTGATATCTTGCCACTGTGTTGGCTAACTGATTTGTCATCTAAATGATAATGCCGAGCTCTTGGCATCGTGTCTATCGATGTAAGAGCATCAAAGCGCTATCGCTGTGTCTGGCAATTTGCTTTGAATTTAAGATTTGCGGCCAGTGGGCGACATGGCTTGAATGGACGCGATGCACTGTGACGTGTGGCGGCGGCGTGCAAACGCGAGGAAGAATTTGTATCGGAGGCCTGCCTGGTGACGCTGGATGTACCGGACCTGAGGAAGACAGCCGAGAATGCAACGGCAATGTGAGTATATTTGATATCTTCGCTACTGTCGTATTTTCTCAGTGTACTGCAATTTGATGTCGTTGAAGCAGGGTCATTACGATTTGATATCGCATCAGGGTGGAAAAAGTGATGGTAATCATTTATTTCATCAATGTTTCTCTTCGATCACTTCATAAAAGGATGACCACCCAACTTATTTCTTTTATAACACATAAACTGATCATTTGAACAAGTGATAGTGGGTCATCGCGCGGTTGACCGTAGAAACAGTTGGATTTGTGAACTTCTATGTGCTTATTATTGCATGAAAAGTGATATCTATTCTCGGTGTTGCGTTGTGAGTAATGATTTACCGTGTAGTCAGAATATATTTGTGATTAACAAAACCACCGCCATGTCGTATCTCTGGTCATCAACGGATACCGCCAACTCTTACCGTGTGAAGGATAATCACCACTTCGTTTAACTTCAAATATATCAGAATCATGCATGTCGAGATCATTGCAATTAGTCAGATTGATGATAGGTTATGCTTGCCAGGTGAACGCAGTTTTAGGTGTGAGGAGTATACAAAACAAAAACATACCAAAGATTTGAAATTTCATACCCGTTGAAGTATTTACATTATGTCGATTGTGGGTATAAAATACATGTGTTGCCTTACAAGACACATTAATTGTTACGGCATAATTTTGTGTTCATTTTGTCAAACTATGGCCCTACTTGAAACCTGCACCAATCGGCATTTTGCAATTCTTCACTGTAAATTTTAATCAGCCATCCGCTCATACAACGTCTTAGCATGGTTGTAGTTAGAATAGAAATTGCCGAGAAATTGCCAGTGATAAAATAGTGTAAAGATTATAATAGTGACAAGCAAATGACATGGCAGTTTTAAAATACTTGTTATTTCATCTTGTTGTCGTCTCTGCGCAATTGTGGTATTTTCTTTGAATATGTGTTGAGACTGAAGTTTGAGGAAGCAAGGCAAATGCTATCGGGAATAATCGTGATCATATTTCCATTCAGTCGTAATCGACTACGTTTAGATTTTGCTGGAATCGTAATCGCCTGATTCAGACTAATCATAATCGTAATCGATAATATTGATACAGTAATTGCCCTAAGTCCGTTCTGCATTATCCTTTACATTACACACGTCTTCACTTCAGATCTGTGAATTCTGGGGGGTCTGGGCAGCGTGGAGCGAATGCTCCAGTACCTGCGACGGCGGAGAACAAGTACGCTCACGGGAATGCATCAACGGAAAGCCTAACGACCCCGGTTGTCAAGGGGACGACACGGAATTCGTAGATTGCAACGTTGACGTGCCCTGCGGCGAATGGACGCCTTGGTCAGAATGGGGCGTGTGTACGGTGACGTGCGGCGGAGGGACGCGAACTCGAGAAAGACTCTGCATAGGCAGCAGCCCGGGACTTGGGGGTTGCGAGGGTGCGCCGCAAGAAATCGGACCTTGCCAGGGACAGGTATGACGAATGTTTGATCTTTGATCGGGAGATTTAATGGATTGGATTTCACGTATGTAATTGGTTAGTTTGTTTGATATCTTTGAGAAAAATTCAGATCCATCGTGAATCTATTCGAGTGGCTGTGTTTCAGATAAAATTGGTCGAATTAGTCGGCTTCTCTACTCCAGTAGAAGTAGAATTAGTTTGGTAACGTCATATTATTAGTAGAAGTAGATATTTCCAAGACATGTCACGATTATAAGTGGCAGTAGAAAATGAAATATATCAAAAATATACAATCAAGTAGTTTCAAAAAGTTGACTTGATCGAGAGTTGGCCTACATTTAGCAGGAAATCGGAGGCTATTTTCGAAGTTACGATATGTACCTTTGCGGATAACGCAAAATGGCTTGCGCGCACAACAGATAGGCGCAATCTTTGAAAATATAATCAATTACCTTGATATTACGTATTTCACACGGTTCTTACGATAATTTCACTGATAAAATTCATGTGAGCCTATCACAAAGCACTTTCTACTTCTCCAAACCCAAAGTTTGAAAGTAAGTCAATTTCCGAAAAAACTGTTCAAGCAGAAATGCAAGTAGTCGAGAAACGTAATCACTGGGGTAAGTAGTGCAAAAGGTTAAAAACTAATTACCATCTTGCGCAAGACTGAAAAGTCAGAAAAGTTTACATCATGATATTGACCCTGAGGTGGTTTAAGTAAAAGTCGTTGGTACTCAAATAGAAGGAGAAGTAACATTGTCAATTGCTACTTGAGTACAATAGAAGTAGCAATTTTCAAGTAAATGAGAAAGCAGTCCTGAAAACTGTAGAGTAGAACTGAATGTAGTTGAAAGTAATTATTTCTTGAGTAAGAAGTACAGTAGTCAAATCCTACTAGAGTTCTCTGGAAAAAATACAAGTACTTTTTTCATTACCATCAAGTTTTTTAATACCGCAGGACTGTCCAGAGTGGCTACCGTGGTCGGAATGGGGCTCGTGCGATGCCACGTGCGGAAACGGACGCCGGTCCCGAGAGAGAGAATGCCTGAACGGAAACCCTGGTGACGACGGATGTCGAGGCCTGGCTTTCGACGGCGGGTCATGCAACCCTCAGGTACTGGGCTGAGATTATACTAGATCACGCACGCTGACCCTCGTGTGGCGAGATAGCGTAGTGGTATAATCCACAGCTGCAACACCAATGGGTCGATCGAGGTCGACTCTAGAATTCCGCTCCTCCTCGCCATATCATCCGTGTAAACGGGGTCTTATAAAAGACTAGAAGTGGGCCGTGCTACAAGTCGGCAGTTACGGAATAAAAATAAAGAAATTGGCCTGGTGTAAATCACCATAGTAGTCGACAAACACCATGAATACCTCAAACAAACGACACGCTGACCCTTGTCCCTTTTCCAGGATTGTCCGAGATGGAGCGTGTGGCTGGAATGGTCCGTGTGTTCTGTGACCTGCGGCTTTGGCACCAACACCAGAAACAGGATTTGTATCGGCGGCGAGCCCGGCGTCCTGGGATGTACCGGTGATATGATGGAGGAAGGAGAATGCAGTGGGGATGTAAGTGAAAAGTAAACGATTTTGGTACTGCATGCATCAATCGTTCTAAACCGAGCGTTTTAGCACCTTTTTTGAGTGGGTCACCACATTTTCTTGGTTGGTTACTTGGACCCTCGTATTGTAACCAGACTTTGACAACAACATAATTCTAGTCGTATAATCACGGCAGAATACCGGTAATATAATTCTAATCTAATTTGTGAAGTGTTTTTATGCTCTAATTTTAATTCTAATCTAATTTTTGGTGTCCCTGTACAATTTGCATGCTACAGAAAAACTGCCAAACAAGCCAAGCTTGCTGTGGGCCTACCTACAGACATATGCTGTAGTTAAAATTCTTATTCTACTCTAATTCGGAATAAAAACTGTGTAGCAGTAAGTCTCATTCTAATCAAATTTCAAAAAGCTGAAAATTTTTCAGTTGTTCAAGTCTGATTGTGACATTGTCCGAGAAAACTTACTGGGCTGCATAACCAGGGTTGACGCCAACGTGGATAAAAATTAAGAGCTGCCAAAAATTTGAGTACCACCCGCCTAAAGGGGCTATTGTGACCTGTGGTGGAAAGAAGAAAGGACGCAAGTGAAAAATAGGGACAGATTGTATAAATAAGAACAATCCAGTTTTGTAGTTTATAGCAGGGGTCTCAAACACGCGGCCGCAGACCCACATTTTGTGTGGCCTGCGTTGACAGCAAATACAACAATAATTTTATTCAAATATTCGAAAATGTGATTTTTCTCGTACAAGGCGTTAATTGCTACATAGTAAATCACATTTTCGCGATGGTGTGAATTGTCATTCTGCAAGGCCTTACTGCTTATCAAGACATTGGCCTAGGTCATCAAAAAGTAAGAAATGGCGCACAAGCAAATTTGAGTTTGAGATACCTGATTTAGATATTACTGGCCCCTTAAAATCAGTGGACTCCAGTATGTAGCAATTCACGCCTTGCACGAAAAGCATCCCTGTTCTAAACCCGTTTCCTGTTTTTGTTATCTCATGTAACTTTCATTCAGTGTGCAATTGTACATGCGTATTTACATGTTCCTGGCCAAGGTGACTTTTTGATTGAAAGACAACTACAAGACGTTTGAACACCCTCCTATCTTTTGTTTTAGTCGCATTTTGGTGATGTTTCATGCTGAGAAAATTATGAATAAAATGAATGAATGAATGGAGGTACGTCTTTCAGCTTTGCGAGTTTTGGAGCCGTTGGACGCCGTGGTCTGCTTGCGACGCTTCATGCGGTAGCGGCATCCGATTGCGCTCGAGAGAATGCGTAAACGGAGAGCAAGGAGACGCCGGTTGCCAAGGTGACATGGAAGAAACTGAAATTTGCAACTCGCAGGTGAGACGATTCGTCTTTACTTTCCTCGTGGGCCATCATTTGAAATCGGCAAATCGATTGCGATTTTGAAAACTAGAAAATTCTTTATGAGTGATGTGGAGGTAGTGTGTTATCTTTTTCGACTTCCGCCTGTACTTAACCGTTCTACGCTTTAGGTTAGGTTTTACAATTTAGATTTTGAAAAACAAAGTTGATTTTGTGATATGTTTACAAAACCTGTATGAGTGATGTCGATGTAGTCAAATCTTGCAAAAGCCTAGAACAAAAGTGGGCCGTTATACAAGTCAGCAGATCAGGAATCATAGTAAAAGATATCAGGCTGGTGTATATAACCACCGCTGTTCTTTTAGGTATGCGGGACGTGGAGAGCGTGGATAGAATGGTCCGTGTGTTCAGTGTCATGCGGCGAAGGGACGAGAACGCGCGCCCGCGAGTGTATAGGAGGCATGGTCGGAGACCCGGGCTGCCCTGACGAGGATTTCCAAATCGAACCTTGCGGCGGAGATGTTAGGAATGTTTTAGCGTTTTCGCTTCCGTTGTCAACTCGATTTCTTTCAAAGGAGTGCGAGTTTTGGACGGTGTGGGGACCTTGGGGCGGTTGCAGTGCGACGTGCGGCAGCGGCATTTCGATTCGGTCGCGGGAATGTGTCAACGGCAGTCCTGGCGATACCGGATGTGAAGGCCCGCAAGAAGAGGATACGCCTTGCGGCACAATCGTGAGTCGAAACTTATTTTGTGCTCAAATCGAAGTGGCATTAAGGCCTTAAATTCTACTCTATTACAATTGGAAATAGCAATTTCCAAGCCCTGTAGAAAGTTCGTCGAGTGGAAGTAGAAAGTGTATGGTCTGAAAAATACTTGATTACGTAGTTGTGAAAACTTGATTTGGTCGAGGCGCTGTAGACTTCTAGTTGTCAATTTTAGCCGGCTACTTTACAAGTTGCGGAATCGGTTTTGGCCACTAGCGGAAAATTACTTTTGAATCTCCGAGTAGGTGCTAGTTTCAAAAGTATATTCGTTTACCACGATTCAGGGCCTATTCTAACCAATTGTTATGACAATTTCTCTAATGTAAGTGATGTGAACTTATCCCATGGTACTTTCTACCTTTCAAAATCCACGAGTGTAAAAGTAAGTAGTTTCACCTAACAAAGCTTTGAGTAGTATTGGGAGGGATCTACAAACAGGATCACTTGAGTAAGCAGTGCAAGCAGGCAAAAAGTACTTGAGCATTACGGAAAAGAAGAAGTACTTCATAGTGAAAATGGGAAAGATTATGTACATAAGTATGTGAAAAAGGTAGAGGTATTAGTTACTGACCACAACCGTACGTTAACGACCACCTCTGGTGTCGTAATTCTTGAAGCACGACTGCAAAATTAAGAGACATTGCAAACTTCAATATTTCCAGTTCTGCCCGAGCTGGGCAACGTGGTTCGAATGGGACACGTGCTCGGTCACGTGCGGTGTCGGAATACAAACTAGAAACAGGATATGCATCGGCGGTGAACCTGGAGACGGAGATTGCGTTCTAGGAGATGAACTTGATGAGAGAACCTGCGAAGGACAGCAGGGCGTAAGCGAAAAAGTTGCAATAGCTCTGTACTGCAAAGATGTGATTCCGATTTCTTCGCAGGACTGCGACGTGTGGTCGGTTTGGGGTCCTTGGTCCGGGTGCAGTCTGACCTGTGGCGGAGGATTGTCTACGAAGACGAGGGAATGCGTTAACGGACAGGCTGGCGTAGGCAATTGCATCGGATTTGCAGAAGATTCAGTCGTATGCAACACCATGGTGAGTGCGTTTCATGCCTTGCGGTGATGCGGTACAGGATATATCTACAGAAGACAAAAAGCGTAAAGGTAGACCGTCCGGCTTCTCGATCGGTAGATCCTGGGTTCAATCCCCGACCGGGTCAGACCAAAGGCCTGATAAGTTACGGATAAGGTACTATTGCTTCCCGCATGGCACTCAGCATTATTGGGATAGCATGGAGGGTGGTGCAACACTTAGAAAACGTTACATCTGCACCTTCCTTGTTCAGCCGCATGTCCGCATCATGCCACTCATTGTCTGCATATGCACAGATCATGAGTATGTATGTACTCCATCTGTAGTAATATAGAGAGACAAATATCAATTCTGCGCTAGGTGTAGGTTTTAGTGTCGGTTTTGGTGAAATTTTTAAAGTCCTGGATCAGATTCGTTTTGAAAATTTATATTTCTTCCTGTCACTAATCTCGGTTGATAATCCCGGTTCTAATCCCTGGATTCCTACATGACTTGAATCCATGTAGGCCTATAACAGATTTTAGGACTCGTGCAGATGTATTCTTGAGAATCAATTTTGCATTCCTCCTAGTTCTAATGCTGTGTCAATGACGTTTTTCTTTTTTATATGATAATCATCATGTGACGGTGAGTAATTTTTCAGCCATGCCCCGACTGGTCAACCTGGTTGGACTGGGGCGTATGTTCCGTGTCTTGCGGAGGTGGCGAGAGGACCAGAAACAGAATTTGTATCGGCGGCGAACCAGGCACGCTTGGATGCATCGGCGATTTGGAAGACTCCGAGCCATGCAACACTGATGTGGTAGTTTTCCTCATTGCTCTTCGTTGACGAAACAATTTGTTAATATATTTGTTTACGCTTTCGATAGCCGTGCGAAACTTGGGCGGTGTGGGGCCCGTGGTCTGACTGTGATGTCACGTGCGGCGGAGGACAGTCTTTGAGATTCCGCGACTGTGTCAATGGCAATATCAATGACCCGGGATGTCAAGGTCCACCAATGGAAGTTGTGACATGCAGCACAAATGTAAGGGCGTAAGGACTATTTAAATCTGAACGCAGTTGATTCACATTTGTTCGCCTCGGTTGTAATCAAGCCTCAATTATTCATATTTTCATGCTGGTGATGTCATAATTGGTGATACGATTGTTGATATCCAATGTTCCTTTATACCAGAGGTCTCAAACACACGGCCCGCGAGAGCATTTTGTGCGGCCCGCGATGGCATTTTGGAATTTCAAGTATTCGACAAATGTTCAAGTTCCACATATCCTTTTTAGATACAAGAACTTAAAGTTCACCCTAAAACTACTATAATAATCACTGAAATCTATCACATCGCTTTTAAAAAATACCATGATATACAAGATCAGCTATTACGTCACATTTCTAGTTCATGATGATAAAACATGACCAGTTGATGATTTGTGACTGAAAATTGTGATTTTGATTTGTGCGACCTTTCATAAAATTACTCGATTTCGGATTGACATGGTGATTAAATAAAAATGGCTCGAGTTGAGTCGGGTCAAACGTTAGAATCAGACGACTTGCGACTCGGAACGGTGACTTGGTAATCCTACGAACGCAACGATCTATGAAACTGCTATGAGGAATAGCAATATATTAAAAGGTCGTAGCTTGCGTTGGGTAGGGTATATAGCTATCTGATCAGGTCAGTATGGCAACTATCCGAATTATGTAACCCGCGCGACGTATAATTGGTTACATGCAGGGCGTAGTTTGTTCTCTCTGTCCATGTTATTATCGGTGGCGAGTAAGGTAGTGTAGTACGCTCCACAGCTGAAACATCAATGAATTCATAGGCGGTTGTACATTTCTGTTCCAGAGGTTCTTCACCAGGGCCCGTAGACCCCATTCGGGTACGAAGCAACACATCAGGGGTTACGAGATGCATTGGGGAATTAGGCCTATATGCTGTGGAATATTTTTTGGCCAATTTATTCAACTGGAAAATGGCCTTCGCGCTACGCGTGATTTTATGTGAATGGGATTTCTGATTTTAATATGGGTTGTTATTGATATGTTACAATAATAATCGAAGGCAAAACCAAACTCTGTTTTAATTTGACTTTAGGAATGACAGAAAAAATTGCCTACTCACCACTTTATCTAAACCCGGATTAGGCTACACCGCTCAAATGCTCTGATATCAGTATATTGTAAAATATTCTACAAAAAATTGTGACTCATCAAAGGTCCACTAGCTACAATGTTATAACCCGACAGTTTGACGATGGCATGATGCAATTTTATTCAAATATTTGAAAACGTGATTTTTCCGTGTCAAGCGTGAATATTACAATAGTAAATTACATTCTCACGATGTTTTTGGAATGCCTGTCTGCAAGCTCCCGTCAAATAAGGTATGCTTGGAAATTATACATTGTATATCCCTGTTATTGGTGCTGCGGCCCGCGACATCATCAAAACTAGGAAATTGGCCCGCGAACACATTTGAGTTTGAGACCTCTGCTTTATACTCTCTACTAGTTGCTGACGATTACTCTGACGAGTGTTTGTCGAAAATATTCTAATTTAGTTTTATATGAATATATTATTATTTAATTGTATACTGAACTTCTGTACCTCAGAAAGTATATTCTATTCACAAAATTATTACTATTGCAGCCTTGCCCGCGATGGGGCTTGTGGTTAGAATATGGAACGTGTACTGTGACCTGCGGAGGCGGAATTCGAACTAGGAGACGTATCTGCGTCGGCGGTCTTCCAGGAACGCCTGGTTGCGAGGGACCCACTGAAGAAGACGGAACATGCTCGGAAAATGTAAGTGACTTGTAGCCAGAGGTGGTTGGTAACGAAGTACTTGTGCTTTTTTTGGAATACTCAACAAGGTATTGCCTGCTTGCACTACTTGTCTGGTTATGTTTTCAGGCTACTTCCACACTTAACAGTATTTTTGGCAAAACTGCTTTTTTCAAGTCAAATTTTGAAAAGTTTAACATAGTTTTGGGATATGTTTGCATCGCTTTATTTGTGAAATTGCCATAAGAATCACTGGAAATAGCCCCTGTATCCCCGTAACTGAATATATTTTGGAAAATTGCAGCTATTCGATATGTCATCAGTAGGGCGTTTTTTTTTTTGACATGTCAAAACTTTGTCAAAATTGTAGCGTTAGGTCAAAATTTGTCAAAATTTTTCATGAAGTCAAAAAAATTTTGACGTCTGCATTTCATTTGCATCGTAGATTTTGCACTGTCGGTGAACTTATCATTTGATATTTTACAGCTTGTAGCCTATTTTATAGGCCTACTGTTGTAAACGGCTAATTGTCTGCTCATTGTGAATCATAAACGGTCAAATAAAACAAGTAGGTAAACTTGGTGTTATGGTCAATGTACCGCAATATCCTAACTGAAGAAAGACTTCTTGCGCATTGCATCATTCTTATATCAAGAAGCGCATGATGAAAAATTGTGATGTAGACAACATTGTCAGAATGAAGCAACACAGTGTGTCACCAGCAGTGTAAGCGCAGCTTAAGTGTTGTCAGCCAACAACTGCTGCTGTTGAACGTCCTTGGCAAGCTTCATAGTAAGGACATGCACTTTCTACCCAAGAATGTAGGAAAGTATCTCTCGTTGTACTACAAATTTTTTTCATTATTTCTACCATAATACATATTGTAACCACTGAAATTCTTAATATTGCCAGATGTCGTTAAAATATTGTTTTGTGTAAAAAGTTGCCTGTTTCTAAGTCAAAAACGTTTTTTCAGGCCAAACTACTTCGTTAGGACAGTCAGTTCCAACCAGAAATGAAGATAAGTGGTACAATTTTAACATAATGTGGGAAAACACCTAATTTGCATAAGTTAAGTCAAAATTTGGTCAAAATTCA
>ATSW01000675.1:0-17156 GCA_000444245.1 Botryllus schlosseri
TACATTCCAAAATATATATTCAATGTTCCCTCTAATTTTTCACGAGTGTGCGCGCACTCACCGTCTTACTGCGTGGCGACTTGGACAACGGTGCGTAACGACTAAAAGTGGCCATCACTTCCGCTCAAATGTGCGAAGCTTAGATTTTCTGTGCGCAGAGACCGTGTCAGCACTGCGCAATTGCGCACGCTCGCACCTTAGAGGGAACAGTGTCTATATTACTCTCCGTAAAACTACAAAACTTTGAGGAAGTAATGAATTCCCACTTCTGTTGGGAGCCACTGCTTTAGGGCATTCATGTTCGAACAGCTTTACATCCCTCGCTGTGCTTTGATAATGTCCAATAGACATGCTATCACAGAAGAAGGCTGCATCTGGACATCTTTAAGCAATGAATATAAATCAATATTCCCAGTCTAGCGGACACAGATCATCCTTCAGTGACTCCCAACCATTAGGCTTTGACGTCACGAAAACTGCCAATATTCTTTACCTCTAATGGCCGATACTGATATTTCTTTCAAGGTGTGGTATCGAGTGGATATTTCCAATAAATCAGTCCGGCTCTAAATAAAACCGTGGACAACTGTCGATTCAGATGGTCAACCTACCGCGTGAAAGCATTAGGTCCGTAAGTGACAGGCACTGAGAAAGTCCCGCGGTAAAAGCTCCCGCTGGTTATCACAGTATCTTCATCTTCGATGATGTCAAGCATTACAATCTCTGTGATAAAAAAATGCAGCGCACCTCAAAGCCTAGAACAGTGATTAACCATTTACAGCAGTGGTTCTTAAACTGTGACACGCGAAGGCTTTCTTGAACAGTACGCCAATAAGTTGACAATTTTTAATTGTATTCAGTCCACAATTCGCAGGACCTTGAGTAGGCAAAATCACTGCAAATACGCGGCGTTGAAGTACCTCAGCTGTGCAACGATTTCACACTGGTGTTATTGTGTCAAGGCAGATTTACAACACAAAAAGCCAAGCTACTTATGAGATTTGGTTAACTAGGCTACTACGACTAACAGACTAATTTTTCAGTAGTGCGAATGTAATCAGGATATATTTTAACAAATAACGAGTATACTCCAAAATACATGAAGGTGTCGATTCATCACGATCAATACGAAGGATATTGTTTGCCATGAGTTATCTTATATCCCGGATAGGCAAGCTTGAGCAGGAGAGACAGAAGCTGCACCTATCACATTCAATCACGTTATCCTGTTATGCATTGTCGTTATGTTGTACTAATAGCTAGGGGCACAAGTATTTTAGTCGAATAGTGGGAGATGATAATTTATAGAGCACTGAAATTATACGCTTCTTTCCACGAACATTTATTTTATCAACGATATACTAACAGTTACGATACTATTTTCACACCGTGAAATCCTCAAAACCTTGATTTGTCACATCACATCATACCCTACACAGCTACGCACGTTAACGAAAAGACATTTCCGAAAACATGTAATCATCCCAACCCATTGTCACAAAGTGCAATGAAATAGTATAGTCGAAAAACAACCAATGTATTTTTAATGTGATGTAGAACATTATTTTCTCGTCATCGTTTAAAAGGAATACCTTTTAACTTTCCGCTCAGATGACGTCATAATGCGTGACTTGGGACTTGACTCGCAGTCGAATACTCTATTCAGAATTAAATGATTCAATTACTCTATTTTGCACAGCCCTGTAGTAATAAGCAAAATAACTAATAAATACTGATTCATATGAATGCAACAAGTCCTTCTGGAGCCATGTGCTGAATAGTGTAGTAATAGAACAAATTAGTGGTGCACGATTGGAAGAAGATCGAGGAACACTGATTTACAGATACCTACCGTGGCAAATCGTTCCGTCGTTCGGGTGGTTTTTGGGTGGCTCGTATCCATCGGCACAGCGACAACTATACCCGGGCTTGTAATTAACACACGACTTATCTTCACCAAAGCAATCGGTCTCACATTCGTCGATATCCTGAAAAAAATAGATGTGCATTGTTCATGAAGAATTCAGTAAACGCATTCGAAATTTGTTTTATGGACTTTGAGAAGGTCATAGGGTTTGTTCGATAGGCTACACATGGAAAAGGTATGTGCAAAAAGGAGTCTATGTTTCTTGCCGGTATCTTAGACTGCTGCCAGACTAAAGTGGGACTGGGCAAAATCGATTACCCGAGTGATTCAAATCAGAATCGATTATTATACGGCTTGAAACCGAAAGTTCGTTACCTTGCTTCTGATTGGTCAGAATTTCAAGCGGAGTCGAGTATTTTAATATCACTCATTATGACGTCATGTCAGTATGAAGGGTGCCTTTATTGTGTACAATGAAGCTGATGAAACAAGCTAATGAACCTAATGAAACGAGCTAATGATATATGAAGCTAAACTTGTTTCATTAGCTCCATTTTTTCATTAGCTTGTCTCATTAGCTTCAGCTTTTCATCAGCAATTTTCAATAGCTTGTTTCATTAGCTCCATTAGCTTTTTATTGGATTGTTTCATTAGCTTCATTCATTGGCCAAAGAATATACCGTGCGTATTAGGCCTATTGTAGATGTTATTGTTCAGGCCAGCGTAACCAGGCCTGTTGCAGATGCGACTGTTTAGGTCAGTGATTATATCTCGCCCGCCTGGCCTGTAGTAGATGCAATTATTGAGGCTTGTTGTTGACGCGAGAAATCAGGCCAACGAGGATGGCGCGTGCGTACAGCAATCCATGATTCAATTTCGCTCGCGTAGAAATGGCAAACCAACTCAGCTGGACGTCGCGTGCTGTTGCGCAGCAAAGACGAATCTCTCTAATTGGCAACACGTTTCTCACTAATTGGTAGCGCCCAACACTGATAATCGGAATTACCGGGCAGGATGCCTGAATGGGGAGCGCGATTGACTACAAACAAGAAGAAAGGAGTGATTTAAAGTTTTATTTTGAGGGAGTTTTTTTTTCAAGAATTGTTGTACTCATTCATTATGCGCAGTTGCGATACTCTCGATATTAAGACAAAAAATCAATGCAGGTTGGCACACTATACATGAAAAATTACGGGTAAGCAGAGGTGGTCAGTAACGAAGTACTTCTACTTTTTGAAGTACTTGAAGCAGATTTTGTCTACTCGCACTACTTATTAAGTAGTTATGATATTGGACTACTTCTACTTCTACTTGTTGGTTTTCAGTTTTATTGACAAAAATAGGTGTAGAATGCCTACTTACTTACTTACTTGTGAACCAGCACTACTACTTCTACTTGAGTAGAAATTCCGGCGTTACTTCTACTTCTACTTGTGTAGCGATGGTGACTACTTTGACCACCTCTGCGGGTAAGTAATTTTCTAGAGTAGATTTGGTCGGTGGGCCCCATGCTCCTGACATTAAATCGTCGGTGGCTATAGTTTACAAGATCGTCGCGATTAACGCAAAATGAATAAAGTAACAAGAAATAAGTATAAGCTTCGAATAATATTTAGTGACAGTGATACTGGGGCTACGGCTTGTATTTTCTCTGACAACATCACTCATTCATTGGACGCGGAATTCTTGGGTTGGTAAAAGGGAAATGCAACCCACAATACAATTCGTTCCTGAAAGCTCGTATCCTTCTCCACACCGGCATTCAAATCCACCCTGCTGAAGGTCTACGCATTCACCGAATTCACATTCAGCATCAGAACACGTCAAAACTGGAAAAAAACAGAAGATACATTGACTGAAAAGAGAAAGTAATGAAACACAGCGACTGTTACAATTCGAACAGGATCCAGGAATTCAACGACATTTCACCTAGCCCGAACATAGCGTCAGTAATCAAGTATCTCTACTTTTTAGTGGTATACTCAGATAGGTTTTGCATACGTGCACCACTTACGCACCCTTACGATGTCTAATAGTCATAAAGAATTTACTCATAAAAATGAAGGCGATCGATCCAGAAACTAATTTGTGCGTGGACCATATTTTCAAAGTGACGACCTAGCAATCTAACGTAAAAATCTGTGGGAGCTCAAGTGGAAACCACTTGAATACGGTGGTAACAGTAGATACAGTTATATTTAGGCTACTTGTAAAATGCGGACGTAGGCTAAACTTTATTCAAAGTTGGTCAAAGTCGTCAGCTTTTTTACTCAAGTGAAGTAGAAGTACTCTGTTCTACTACAAACAGAAATAAGAATTGATTGATTGGAAGTACTAAATTAATGTCGAAAAGTACCCTAGGCAGTAGTTTAAAAAAGTAAAAATGGTGGCTTACTTTTACCAGTCGTTCAGAGGAGATAAAATGTGAATTTGCATCTTTACGACTAACGCAAAATGATTGATGACACAACCACTAGATGCAATTCGAGCACGACGATCCCGGGGATATTTTCCCAGTTGTCATGGCAATGTCACTCACAGCGTGATACAAGCATATCCCAAGACTTAATTCTACTTTACAAATTCGAAAGTGTAAAATTAAGGTCGTTCGGCCCAACAATTTGTTAAGTAGAAGTAATCTAAAACCTACTAGAATACACCAATTACCTTGGTAGTGTAGTGATCAGCTGTTTTGGGAATCAGTTATTCGTTTACTGATTTTGTCATAGCAAAGCAGCTCAAGACTGACTGAAACTTAGAGACAGCCGCAAAAATAGCAAGGCAAGATAACCCAATGTCCACGCGCTCAGCCCACACTGATATTAGAGCCCGACCGATACAGGATGTTTGATCCAATAGTGATAAAACCAATATTATGCACCTTCACCGGTAACCCCGATATATTCAGTCGATATTCTACTGCAGTCTAGCAGTCACAGATTATAGTTCTCTGATACGCTACTGACATGTCGTGAAATCACGAAAATTGCGTATATTTTTTACAATAAACGGGTGATATCGATAATTCGTTCAAAGTCTGATATCGATTCGATAGTATGGGCGAACCGATAATCGATCGGGTCATAGCCTCAAGTATCTCAAAAAGCACAAACAGAGAAAATGGAGAAATGACCGAATAAAGCGGACTAGTACTCACCGTCTTGGCATCTGTCGCCTTTATAGGCAGAGTCACAAGTACACACCGGGCCTGCGTCACTTTCCGCACACTGACCGCGTCCGTTGCAGGTGTCATCGGTGCATTGTTCGTTGATGCAACATTTGCTGAGCAAGTAAAGTATAATGATTGTCAGCTACATTACAACATAATGACCTATAGGCATGGGAACAATATCGTAACTCCGCTGGAATGTATTTACAATTGAATGGTTTTTCATATTGCAATGAACCAGGATATTTTAGGCTTACACTCGCCAGGATAATCGTCAACAACTAGTAGAGAATTGGAAAGATCATTGTATTCATATATATATATATATTTCAATGGTACACGAACTCCTTATATTGATACAGCCTTGTCTGGTGTATCTTGATGAAGGTCGACACTAAGGCACACAAATGGAAGTTTGAACGGCCCCTCCCAACGACGCGTAATCTGCCATCTCCATAATTTTTCGCACAAGCGATATTATCCAACAAGTGTTTGCCAATGGCAGAATTTATGGCCTTTGATTACTCGGCGTCAGGCTTGAGGGGATGAGTCATGGGTGAGCTTTTAACCTAGCGTGATGCGTGTGTTCTGATAAATCTAGGGACATACTGTTGTAGGCCTATGCGTCCCACAAATGTTTTGATGTCCTTTCAACGTAGCCACAATCACAGTCGCATTTATATTCGTACACCACATTATCTTGTTGGAGTACAGGAATCACGTTGTTGTCCCCACGTGTTGCAGGAGCAGTTGCGTTGTCGTGAAAACCACGTTCACAACATTTAGAAACAAATCAATGAGAAATATCCCCCTCGAGCTCTGGAGTCTGGTTAAATTTTCCCTCTTTGTTGTCGTGAGAAACCTCACAGCAGAAACTGACTTGACATGGTGGGACGAACAGTGATTTTTATAAAAATGAAGCCCAATATTATGAGGATGATGAGTGATGACAATACACCAGCCTCATCCGTTTTAAGTGTTCTATTAAATGCAGAAAAACGTAGGTTTAATTATTTCAGCGCGGGGAGATGGAAAGCGCGGATACTTTATTCGGTCCGTAGGGGGGAGCTCTACAGCTGTAGTCAGGACTCGTGACTAAGCACGGGAAAACTCCTGAGAGTTGAATTTACTATAGCTACTGCAATGAATGTAGTGTCAAAAGAAATTTCATTGTAAACAACGTACTTGTTGCTGACACTGGATAAAGTATATCCTAACCCGCAAGTACATTCGAATCCAGGTGCCCCGGGCAGCAATCTCCATCCCTGTCAGGACAAATAGCGTAGTTAGTTCAAGAAATTGGCACCTTGAACATTGCATCGCATCAGTTTCGCACCCTGACAACTATACCATGTGAAAGCCATACCAAATCATTTATTGATCAAATACAAAGAATAGGTTAATCCTAGCGATGAGAGCATTTCATATATTGAAATCAAACCCAGTTCCGGACTGGAGATTTACCGTAAATCAAAGTCCCAATCGAAATGCAGATCTCAGTTTGTTCAAATTATCCAAAAGTTTCATTTTAGAAATTTCACGCCCAAGTCAAATCCAAGTCCAGCTGCGTTGCTGCAACGCAGCCACTTCGCTGCTGCAACGCAGCCACTTCGCTGCTGCAACGCAGCCACTTCGCTGTTTCGCATATTCGAGCGAGCACTCAAATTGAATTTTGCTATTTGCACTACTTTCTCAAGTGGTTTCGTCTTTACACTACTATTTTACCGATGCGAATACCTGCAACGCACAGTTGGTCAACTAAAAATTATTCACCGATTCCAAAGTAGATTAGAATTAGAATTACTGGTTTCGCAAACACTTGGAAATTAACATAACTCTGAAATTAGAAACAAACATAACTAAAATAAAGTTCACTCTCATAAGCCCGCTAATGGCTAATGTACACCAAGCTTGATCCGTTTCACACTCTATATCTCTTCAGTGGCATTTTCAGGGAAACCAGAAATTAGATTAGAATTAGAACAGAAAAGCATTCCATACATTTGATTAGAAATATATTATTGGTGTTTCGCCCTAATTAGTATAATCCAGTGGTTCTCAAACTAGGGGACGCACAATTGAGTTTTTTTCGCGCTCGTCGAGATTTACCTTTAATTAATAGTTGTTGCTCTATGTGTAGTCCGAATTACATATTTGAGAATTCTCTCATCAACGGTCATAACCTTACATGCCATCAACCCATATGTTGGGATTGCAGCGATATTTTTCACTATCAAAAAAGGGAGGAATGTCGAAAGAAGTTTGAGAACCACTGGTATAATCAGACAAGTAAAATTGTATAGTTCACCGACTCTGCTGCAATGCATTCAAGGCGTACTTACGTCAGAGCACACAGAGGCGGCTATGTCACTTCCAGCCAGAACGCATGTAAACCCGTTCGGCACGTAATACTTGGGACACTTGCACTGCACTCTTTGAAGCGCGTCGTAATATGCGATGCCGCCGCGACAAGTCGACCTTTCATATGTGAAGTTCGCTAGAGAGAGAATCAGTCGATAAGGTGCAGTTGATATAGTGAAACCTTCGTGATAAGTAATTAACCGGCTGGTATATTAAATATTATCCGCGGCTCGTTCAAATCAATGCTCAAAGTCGCAGTAAAACTACTTAATAAACGATCGTTGAGGCTGGGCGCAAAGATAAGAGTGCAGCATTGCCAGTCATTTCTTTGAGTCCTGAATTCACTTCTTGCGAGTAAGAATTATTGTTTCGACAATTCATTCTCATTACAGAATTCAAAATATCTGGCACGTGCTCCAAAAACAACATTACGATGTGTTAAGTCCTAATTATGATAAGTACATACGAATTTATTCGTGGCTAAGTTGAACAGACAATATCTTAGTAATGGTCGGAAATCTCATATTTCAGGTTTTTTCTAGAATTTCCAGATCTTTTTGACGTAATAATGTGCAATATTCAAAAATTCGACTCGAAACTTGAAACCCGACTCGAATCGAATCACTCATGTACTCATGTTATGTACAATTTGCCCGGCTCTACTTATATCACACGGACGGCGAGTAAATAAATAAATTACCAAGTAACCAGTATGAAGCATCAATATTGAGATCATAAAATGCGTCGATAAAATATGCTCACGAAGAAATGAGGGTTTGGTGGCTTTTCGCATTCTGTTTCGACAATCACTTTTCTGATTAATATACTTCAATTTCAGTCAGAAGCACTAGAAGTGAAGGCGTTGCTATTAAAATACTTTGAATTACAGTACAGAATAAGATGCCCCAAAAAATGCAGTCTCTTTCCTCCACTTCCACCTGCATTTTGATAGTTTTTCAAACCAGATTACACTTTTTTCTAGAATTATCCACGTGGAAAATCCTACTTTGCAAGAATTTGCATCACTTTTATCAGCGAAATTCTCTTAACAGCCGAGCAAGGCTCCGTCTATGTCAAAGTACACGTTATAATTTTAAAAATTTCACCTATTTTTCGCTCCATTAATCATTCTGTAATGGTCACGATCACGAAGATGCAGTTTAATAATATAGCCTGCAAAATCCATCCTAAATGCCCAAGTATAGCCTACATCTTCAAATGTTGAACTCAATACTTTTCAGATAATTTGATTTGTACTTCCACTTGAAATAGTTTTTACTGTCTTGAAAATGCCTACTACAACTCATTTTTGAGTATAGAATTTCACGACACCACTTTTACCTGAGTGGCCCCTGTCATTACTCTGTTCACATCAGCATAACATACAGTTATGTTATCCTGTAATAAGTAAGAGGATGTGTGCCACCTTCACATCTCCTTTCATCACTATTCCAAGAAAAGTCTTCTTCGCAAGAGCAAAAATAGCCGTCGACTTTGTTTGTGCAGATCTGATCGCAGTCGTCCGTACCAATTAAACATTCGTCGAGATCTAAAATCACATAAAATTTGAAAGCTTTCTTGTTCATGCACAATCAAATCTGAGTTTAAGATGAAAGATTAAAATTTTGTTAAATACACGTACATAATATTCTTCGCTTCCAGTAAACGAAATTCAACAAGCATTGAATCACAGTTGTTGCTCGATATTCATGGTGATTTGACATTGATATGTTACACAAGGCCGATAAGTATTCTCATGATACCCGAGGACGGCTGACTTTTGTCCAAAGCCAGTGATTCTGAACCTTTAATAACCTACCCGAACCCTACGCTAATTTGCACGAATATGGGAAAATCCCATATTATAGCTGAGTCACATAAAATTTAAATGCACATCTAACTACATATCAAGTAGGCCTACATTACTTTTGATGACAGGTGCACAAAATACACTGTGCTGTGTGCATTAACGGAGTGGTAAAATAATAAAACTAACATGATATTCACTCAAGACGAAAACAGCATAACGAATATTCCATGCATATCGGAGTCAATTCGGTAAAACCGCAAGAGAACTATGTTTGAAATGAGAGACTTTGCCCTTCGTGCCTTCGTATTTTTGGTCGCAACCCAACATCGTGATAACAATTGCGTATTAAAAATGACCTAATAAACAATGGAGATTAAAATCGGCATTTCAGCATGACGGGATTTTGATATTGAACACAAACCTATCCATCATGATTCCGCGTCCTGTCAATACCGAGAATGATATTTCCGAGAATGCTATTACCGAGAACGACACGACCGAAAATTCTACTACCGAGATAGTCACGACCGAGAATGCTAATGCTGAGAATTGGCATTACCGAGAATGTATATTGCCGAGAGAGACACGAACGAGAGTAGGAATTACCGGGAAAATAATCAAAACTTTCAACGGCATTTAAAAACGATTGAATTCAGATCACTCGCGAGACGCGATGCATGGTCAATGGTCATGCTCAGTGCTGTCGGGTATTGTTTCCATACGCCACTGCTGCGCTAATATGATGGAAGCCCAATTCATTTGCACGAATATTGGAGCAGCATGATCAATAATAAAATAAAATTGAATGGATATATGATGATCCGTGAAATTGGGTTCTGACAGGTATGATACGAGGTCGATGAGATCTCTCGCTTCGTTGATTTTGTATGCATAATACGTCGTAACTCGCGATCAGTAATTATAGGTGTCCCAATATTTTATTATAACTGGATTATGTATATCGGCACGCATTCGTTAATACGGGCGAATGCGTTGTAACCAGATATGCGATTATTGGCGTAACTCGATTTCGGTAATTAGCGAGGCATAAACCAAGTTGCGTCTCCCAGATACGTAAAAGACGTCTTCTAGATTCGGATCGTTATTGTAGCGCAGGGGTGTCAAACATACGGCCCGCGGCCCGCATCCGGCCAGCCTGACCATTTCATCCGGCCCGCGAGGTCCTTTTGAGTAAAATAAAAAGTTATTGTATTGTCCAGCGCATTTTTAACAGAACTTGAGATTTATTGTAATAAATACTTTGACGTAAACATCTCTCGAGACAGCAATTTTCGAACATGTTCATAGACCACGTGATGAACATCTGTCGGCAGTGTTGAGTTCTCACTCAAGTAACCATCAGGAACCAGTCGATGACATTGACGTTACATTCTAAGATGGCAAAGAACTGCACACCCTGTTCCGAGTTTTTTTTTAAAGAAATGGGCCAAATGCTCCAGCCGCGGTCTCAAGAGAATTTCGAATGGCGAGATGAAAATAATGAACAAAATTCCAACGCCTGCGTGTACTGTACATGTACAATCTCTTATATTCCTCACCACTAACGAATACGCCAGACCAACGACAAGCGGAGCATAGAAATATTCCAACTCATAGCGTCGTCAGAGTCACTGTTTCAGCGGTTTATAACGGTATGCAATAGGCCATCATCGTCTTTATGACAATCCCATTGTTTGTAAATAACGGCGCTGCTCGAATGGAGCCCACATGATCTGTGAGTGACATACTATATAATACTATTTTGCTTGATGTTGATAATAAAGCATCCCAGAGAAAAAAAGATTTGCATTTGGAGGTAACATAGTGGAATCATTTGATCAAAACTTTTGAATCCGGCCCGCGACCGAAATTGAGTTTGACATCCCTGTTGTAGCGTAATACAGCTGAGCTAAATCAAGCCTCTTTCCTGGTCATGCACTTAGCGCTGACGGGAAATAGTTATACTCTTATCCACAAGAAAGAGAGCGTGATATTTAAATAAGAGTATTTAAAGTCAGTAGGCCTAATATTCTCGATAACGCCTCCATCTCAGTTTTGTGTTAAACTTTATTTCGTACTGTCACGGTGAAACAACCAGTGACATTAAGTTGAAATCCAAGGAATTAATTTCCCGATGTTGAGATTACCGAAACCCTATGTGTCAAATCTCAGGTATAGATCTCGTTCCCGGTAATGTCCTCCTCGGTAGTGTCTATTCTCGGTCGTGTCTTCCTCGGTAATGTCATTTTCGTTAATATTAAGTCGCGGTCGTGTCTATCTCGGTAATGTCCATTGTCCAATTGTCCATTCTCGGTAATATACATTCTAGGTAATATCCATTCTCGGAAATAGCATTCTCAGTCGTGTCCATTGCCCATCTCGGTAATGGCATTCTCGATATTAGTATGGAACCTCATGATTCGACTACTGCAGTGGTTCCCAACCTGTGGTACGCGTACCACTAGTGGTACGTGAGGGTCTTCCAGGTGGTACGCGAGCACATTATGTTTTTTTTTTCGACCGAAAGAAGTGACTAATGGTGAAAAAACAATTCCATGCATCTCATCAACCCGGGCTGATAATGCCTAGTTTAATAGAATTTGTTATTACTAGGGCGATTTTGCTTTATAAAATTGAGCGTTAAGTCGTGAAATTGTTAAAATTGTTTACAAAGTCCAAATTTTTTGGAACCCTCCATTTCGTTTGTATCGTAGATTTGATATTTTCCAGCTTGTAGCCCACTTTATAGGCCTACCGTTGTAGGCGGCCCATTGTCTGCTCATCGTGGATCATAAACTGTTAAAAAAAAATAGGTTAACAATTGATATGGTGTTATGCTCAACGTACCGCAATATCCTAACTGAAGCAAGACTGCTTGACATTGCATGGTTATTTTATCAAGAAGCACATGATCAGAAATTGTGATGCATGACAACAGTGACAGTATGAAGCAACATGTTGTGTCACCAGCAGTGTACGCACAGCCTCAGTGTTACCAGCCAACAACTACTGCTGTTAAACGGTATTTCTCCATTCTTGGCAAGCTACTTAGTAAGGACAAACACTTTCTACCCAAGAATGTAAGAAAGTATATTTCGTTGTACTACAACAGATTTTAATTAACCCTACCATATGACGTGGTGTAACTACTGGGTCAGATATCGTTAAAATAAAGTTTTTCGTGTCAAAATTTGTCAGGTTTTAGGTCAAAAACGCTTTTTCGTGAGGACAGACAGTCTCTACCAGAAACGAATATAAGTAGTACAATTTTATCATTATGTGCGAAAACACCTAATTTGCGTACATGAAGTCAAACTTTGGTCAAAATCAAGTTGTTTTTGTTCAAAATCCTCCGATTTTTAGGTAAAAAAATCGCCCTAGTTATTACACCTGAAATAGCTCAAATACGTGAGTATGACGTCATAAACGGTGAAAGGATTTTGACCGCCTACGGCGTGCGTAAATTATGTAGGTGGTACGCGAGCACTGCATAAAACCTCGAAGTGGTACGTGGGTGGGAAAAGGTTGGGAACCACTGGACTACTGATTATGGCTAATTGCCAACAGCCAATGACAGCCATGACAGGCATGTTATGACGAATTCTATGTATCAGTTGGGTGTCTTTCTAGATCTCTTACGATAGCCGGTGTATGGTTCAGGAAAACCAAGTTAAGAACCAGGCTTTTTATAAAACGACGATTACATGGGGCAGGTTCTAATTTTCTTGCTAAATTGCACTTGGGTTCACACATAGCAACAGTAACCATCTCAAATTGAAATGAATTATGATATAAAATAAGGGAACTCCGGAGATATCACAGCAATAACAATTATAACCGGTACTGGTACTCACTGCAATTACTACCAGGCTTGCTAGTCTCCGGTGTGTCGAAGTGGCTATATCCGCAATCACATTTGCACGTTGTTTCCCCCGCCGCATAGGTGCACGAAGAATGATTTCCACAAGGATTAGAGCACTCGCATTCATTAGTAACTGAAATGAGTGACGGTAATTCAGTTAAAGGCCTACATCTCATACGGCATTGAGTGAGTTTACAGGCAATTTAGCTGTATAGGAATGTATATCAGTGTCATATTCAATCGATATGTGAACAGTCTCTAGAAAGAGACCGATTTCATATGCAATCATCAAAAGATACAGAACACCTGGACATTGCCTTCATTACCAGTTATGTAATTTTGGTATCACGATCAAGACTTGGCAAAATTCAGTATCTGGATGATTTGATTCCAGACGAGTATTAAGCTTCGAACCGAGTATTCGCGTGCAGTCTTCTGTAATGACTAGGGCGATTTTTTGACGTATAAAGGGACGATTTTGACCTAAAAATCAAAAATTTGACATTTTTTGACCTTACAAAACTTAATTTTGACCTAGGCGTTTTTTTGATTAGGCGTTTGTTTTTTGATCAGGCATTGGTTGGAACTGTCTGTCCTTACAAATAAGTTCGGCCTGAAAAACCTTTTTTGACTTAAAAACGGACAAATTTTCACATCGATAAACTTTATTTTGACGAAATCCGGACCTATGAAGAATCATAGTAGGTAGGGGAGATGTGGTACCGATGGATCAATGGGACCGAAAATGCTTTGAAAATTCTCTATGATAATTCCATGATTACACTCCGTGAGCTTGTCTACAGTTGCATGCTGGCAAAATCTTTCCTCACATACACAAAAATTCGTCGTGCACGAGCTATGGGGTCTCTCACAGATGTTTTTTGTTCTTTGTAACCTTCAACACGAACAAACCAGCAATCATTTTTATTGTGAAGTGTAGGGCTTGTATCAGGCTATATAATGGCACCTATTATTTTTTCAGTACTTTCCTTGAGTAGTATTTTTTTCGATTCGTGTATAAAATTCGTAGGGTGGGGACCGATGATATAATAGCCAAATCAAGCAAAATAATCAAGCATACTAATCATAAAACAAATGAAAAATGCCTAGATACAAAAAATCTTTATGTAATTATTGCATATGGTGTTTTATCGCTATAACGAGGTATTTGGAAGTCACACTGTCGATTTTCGGGCAATATGTATGTATCCTCAAATTTATAAGTCCGACCCTAAATCGAAACGTGATTTTACGACAACATTTGAGTTAATATTTATTCTATTTTTTGACCGTTGCGATCAAACATTCTTCTTTGGCTTACTGTAGCTTAGATTATAATACAGAGCAAGAAAAGTTGTCACATCTGAGGTATTTAGGGTATATGTGTCATAGGTCCCCTGGTCGTGTGCCATTGGACCCACCGGGTGGGGACCGATGACACGTTCGAGCAACCAATTTTGAACGTCCATAAATATTTTTTGAAAAGACGGATATTCATGTATAGGTAGAGCTTGTATCAAAGTGCTGCGCCAGCAAAAGACCTGCTGTTTTCGGCTGAACATTTTGAGGCCAGCGATCATTTTCCAATTTTTGATCCATCGGTACCACATCTCCCCTACATCACGCACTATGGTTGAAATAATTAAAATTTGTTGTGGTACAACGAAAGATACTCTTCTACATTCTCGGGTAGAAAGTGTCTGTCCTTACTAAGTAGCTTGTCAAGAATGGAGAAAGGACTTTTGACCGCAGCAGTTGTTGGCTGGCAACACTGAAGTTGTGCGTACACTGCTGTTGACACACCGTGTTGCTACATTCTGACAATGTTGACTACATCAAAATCTTTCATCATGCGCTTCTTGATATATGAACAAATGCCCACGCAGTCTTGCTTCAGTTAGGATATTGCGGTACGTTCAGCACAACACCATGCCAATCTATTTGTTTCATTTGGCCGTTTATGATTCACAAAAAAAAACTGATAATAGGCCGTCTACAATGTTAGGCCTATAAAGCAGTGGTTCTCAGCCGCCGGTCCGCGACGACTTTTCTGCCGGTCCGCGAGGAATATTAGGATTTTATACTTAAATTTTAAGATGCAAGATGTTGAAGGCTTGTCCATTGGTAAAATAAATATTACGTCAAATTTTAAACTGCTGCAGAACTTCGTGAGGTAAGATTAGGCTCGGAGACATGTTCTATTTGGCTTAAAAATCACGCTGCCTCCGGTGAGGACATACGAGCGACTTGTCAAGTAAGACATGACTCGCTAAACCGCGCAATTCGTTCAATCATTCGTTTTCGATTTATTAGTTTTGTGGATGGCCGTGGCCAGGTATCGCTGTTGTCAGGTGTTTTCGTGCAGGCATTGTACTCGAAGTAGGCTAGGTCTGATAGTAGTGGGATTTGAAATAGCTCGACAAGGTGCTTGGTCCTACTCCAAACCGCTCCATCTCTGGATATTGTTGAAGAGAAGAATATTATACGAGTTGCCGCGGTCGGTTAATCCTCGGCCTTTGGCGTGAAATTAGCCCATGTCTATCTGGGCAAGTCAATTTCACCTCGACTATGCAGACACTAACGTGGAATCACATGAATACCATCACAAACATATTTCATAACGAATAAAACCCTCAAAATGTCACTATCCAGTACAGGGGTGGCCACCCTTGCCGCCGTAAAAGTAAATTTGTGCGGCCGTAGACACTTATTTCAATTAGTTTGTGTTGACGGCCGAAAATTGAATTTACGGATAGACTCCCGAATTATTGATATATTTTCATTAATCTTGAAATTTTCTTCGCGCCATGCACGATTCAATGCGACTTCATTTTCGATTTTTATATAGTCGTATAGCGCTATTAGCAATCTGAGCCCCACAGTACAGATGCGAACAGCGGAGGAAAATGATGCACTCCATGTAGAATTAACAACTCGAAATCGTGTGATCCTTACGAAAGAAATTTGTTTTGGTATTTTACCTAAATGTTGGAGGTTTACCTAGGCTCCTCCTCGCCACCTCATCCGTGTCAGCGGTATCTTACAAAAGGATAGAGGTGGGCCGTGCTATAAGTTGGCAGTTACGGAAAATAAGAAGAATATCGGCCTGGTGTAAATGACACCTCGACTATGCAGACACTAACGTGGAATCACATGAATACCATCACAAACATATTTCATAACGAACAAAACCCTCAAAATGTCACTATCCAGTACAGGGGTGGCCACCCTGCCGCCGTAAAAGGAAATTTGTGCGGCCGTAGACACTTATTTCAATTAGTTTGTGTTGACGGCCGAAAATTGAATTTACGGATAGACTCCCGAATTATTGATATATTTTCATTAATCTTGAAATTTTCTTCGCGCCATGCACGATTCAATGCGACTTCATTTCCGATTTATATATAGTCGTACAGCGCTATTAGCAATCTGAGCCCCACAGTACAGATGCGAACAGCGGAGGAAAATGATGCTCTCCATGTAGAATTAACAACTCGAAATCGTGTGATCCTTACGAATGAAATTTGTTTTTGTATGTTTGGGAGATTCCAATAACTTTCCACTATACCAACAATCCCGATGAGAGGTCAAGAAATAACACCCCCCATCAAAGTAGCTATAATAACAATTGGGCCATCTGAAGATGCATTATCATTTATAACTTGCCCTAAATTTTTGTAAACACTCCCTCATCAACTCTACCGATGAATCTGATCGCCTTGGCTGAGAAAGGATAAATATTTGATAGTAATATGTGAAACTACGAATATTAGTGACGATATTCATTCGTGAAACGACCATAATCGCTCCAAGTAAGTGCTCCTGACATGACCACTACGTAACGATTTCGGTGCGTATAGCAAGACGATATGAAAAAGTTGATAAGTCCGGAGCTTGCCAGAAATGGACATGCACAGTTTAACATAGGTATTTCGAGTCCAGTTAGTTGATTGCGACTATGTCCCAGTGTTGGGATGACTCGAGTCACTTTTTTCGTATGACTTGACTTGACTCGAGTCACTTCGCCAAAATGACTTGACTTGACTTGACTCGGCGTATCAGAAATGTGGATTGACTCGTGACTCGG
>ATSW01000685.1:0-14746 GCA_000444245.1 Botryllus schlosseri
CGAAAAAGGCGCTCGAGTCGAGTCTGAGTCGAGTCATGACTCGAGTCATCCCAACACTGGTCAACACAATGACTTGAACTCGGACTCGAGTCATAATACCATGACTCGGACTTGACTTCTGCTCGTTGACTTGGACTCAAACTTGATTCGAGGGCGAATTGAAAATGATTCGACTTGACTCGAGTCAAAACTATAAAAGCGAAATTGACTTGTGACTCGGAGCCTTGTGACTTGGTTACAACCCTGTCAGATGATATGGTTTAGGTTGCTACAAAACGTTGGAAATCAGTTGAGTTTTGGACACCGCTTTCATATCGTAGGCCGCAGAGATAGCCTGCATGGCTATTAATGTACCTTTCTTGTCTAGCGGCATGTGCACATCATACCCATATCCGCACAGACCGTGCGTATGTGCTGCATGAGTCAGTGTATAGACCGCAAAAACATCATGGACAGAACCATATAATGTCCTATTCCTATTTCTAGAAATCATCAAATTCACATAATATCACCATTTCACAAGATTCGTTATCGAAAGGAAATATAGCTGTACCGCATGCATATATCATCCAAGGTATGATGGATTATATTTACATTGAAATATTTGTTGAATTGAAACGTTGAAGCGTTGAGAACAACACGATGCCACCAAAAGCGTATACGATACAGCATACAGGCAGGTCATGTGAAGCAAAGGATTGATTACTTTGAACGCGATTCAAAACAAATATACATTTAATCACGAAGTAATTTGAGATCAGGGGGAATATGAGGAATAGTTTCCCATTCACATTAACTTTGGCTATGCTGAGTGCTGCGGAACAATACGTCTTTGCTCTGTATGATGCCGAATATATATCAGTCAATACACACCAAATTTATGCACGACAATTAGGTCATTGTGGCTGATTCACCGATGACGTGGTAAAGATCAGTTTAAGGGGCAGGCCTGGTCGGCAAGACTATGAAAAGGGATTTTCTCAACAGTCATTCCTAAGTCCTTGCGTCATTCGTCTAATTCCGAGAGAGATCAAAACTTTTTTTACCCGACATCTCTCTTTTGTAATCTCTATATATGAACTGCGAACCAACAATTTTACAGTATGACTTGCTATCAAGTGACTAGGCTAGATATCACCGATATGGATAACGTGGGTGTATACGAAACGTTCAAAGCCTTCCTCAAAGTGGCGTACGTGGCTATCGTGCTCAAGGTCCAGCAGCCACGCAACAGCAATCGCGCTCAAGACGAAAAATATAACAGAGTTGGTAAGTCCTTGCCTGACATTCCATAAATTCTGAGCTTATAGGCCAGATATTTAATATATACATTACACAAGTTTGTGATTTATTATGGCATTGGTGTTCACTGTTCAGTCATTACGTATCGGTGTAAAACCAATGTTATGGATTTAATGTGCTGAAAATAAGCCTTTCACAGCTAGATAATTATAATTTATAATTAGATCATGCCGGTAATCGAATTCGAATCTAATTTATTAAAATTTTCTGTGATCAAATTCTAATTCTAATCGAATTTCTGGTTTCCCTGAAAAGCCTACAGGAGAAATGTATCGCGCGAAACGAACCAAGCTTGCTGCACAAACATTTTCCATTCTCATGCGTATGAGAATATACTATAGGTTTTGATATGAACCGAACCTAACTCAATGTCCAACGTTTCGCGAAATCAGTAATTCTAATTCTAATCTAACTTGCAAACAATGTGTAGCTAAAATTCCAATTCTAGACGAATTTGGAATAAAATGTGTATCTGTAATCCTAACTCTAATCTAATTTGGAAAGCGGAGAATTTTTAAGTCAATTTTCAAGGCCTCACACATTCCACTTCGCAAAGAGATCCGAACCTACCAACCGCTCTATAGAAATAACTTCGCCATTAACACCAGTCGTTTACCTATCGGATTGCGCTTTCATTTACGTGTTAGTTCCATCAGTCCATTCGTAGCGACATCGCATACAAAACAAATGCGATTTATAAGGTGTTTTTCCATATTAAACCGTTCGTTCTAATACATCTGCAAAATTGGACGTAAGAAGTGATCAATAATGCGCAGCGACATTGTGAGATATTTGGAATAAATTACAACTTGTGCGCCATGTTAAGTTTCAGTAGTCTAAATATAGTTTACACAAGAGCATATACAACATAATGCATGTATAAGTTAGATACAATAATATCACCGACAATGACCATGACCACGTTTCAAGGCTGGTTACCATTGCGTTGAAAATAATTCTGATCCTAACTGCAATAATCTTAGGTGCTTTACACTTACCAGAGATGTTATAGCCACAAAACATGCTAACATGTGTCACAGCCTATTTGAAAATCAGCACAGCAGCACGAAGTTATAGATAAATCCGAATCCGACATTTAAAAATCCGCTATACAACAGATAATCATTTCATTTCGTATTTCACTTTCTAATTTGTAGGCCTTTAGCATAATGGCAGGATACTTCTATCCTCATTTTCGTTATTAGGACTCATTCAGCTTTCGAACAATCAACAAACGATTACCCAGATTACAACTAATAGACATTAGCGGATGCTACCTTTGAAGAGTTCCCCACTAACTAGAGTCGACTATTTAAGAATTACATGTCTATTTAAGTCGCAATACACCTTATATGACGGCGGTACTGCTTTCAGACAATATTAGAACGCTCATCGTTTTAGCTAACTAACTATCACGGAAATCAGCAATTGGAAAGCACTAAACCGCATCTCGTGTTTGTTGTATACGTTGTAACGGTAATTTGACCGGCATGACACCGTGAATAATTTGCACGTGTCGATTAGTCTTGATGGCTTTCGATGGGAAAATCAATACTATGACGTCTAAGAAGTTTACCGTTGTCTAATGCTTGATATGTTATCGATTGCTTGTTCGGTTCAAAATAAATGATTAGTAATCTCAAAACAATCCTACTTTTCGATATCATTACTATTAATCCCGCTGTTCACTCTCAGTTTATCACGCAGTGTATCCTCTTCTAGGGAATCTGTGAAATCCTGATGCAGCTTTCTGTTACGCTGCAGACACTTCATCGCTATCTTATTCTAACACAGAGGTTCTTAACAATTATTAACCTGGCGAACCCTTACGCTAATCCTCAAGCTTTCGGCGAACCTCAAATGTATGCCTAGGCAAAAATATATATATATATCACATTACGCTCCAAATACATTACTACTAGACTATTTTCACACAAAGCAAAATATTATAATCTCTATATTTACTGCAAGTCTGCGAGACTTGTGCTGTATGAGTCGGTCATGTGCCTGGACCTCTACCCCGGTTAATAACCACAGTTCCAACCCTATATCCGGGACAGATCATAGCAGTCATCCACTCTATAATAGTCCAGATGTAGACAACACTGTTCTCCCAGTATAAAGGACTATAGTGTCCAACATTTTCGACCAGTCACTACATAGTATATAATTGATGATATTTGCTTCAGGTTGCATACTCGCTGTCCGTATAAATAGGGGCGTTTTAATTTATAATTTTTATTATCTATTAAGGACTAGGATTTGGAATGCTTTGAACGGACGCCAGAGGTGTTTGGTGTCATGCGATATGATCGAAGATAACGGAGAACTTCGCTTATCACCGTTCCAAGATAGTATGCAGCCTTAGAAATGAAGACGAAGCTATGAAATTGCTTCCTACGACGGAATCGGAAAATGCTACAGCAAATGAAAGAGTTGACATGGCGTGGATTGAACACTTAAATGTCGCTTGAGGGAACGAAATATTTTGATATTGTCGTGTATTGAAAGAGATAAATATCGTTAATTAAATGTGTTTCGACGGCAATGTAAAGCGTATCATTTGATTGCCTCCACGCAGAGTAAAGATATCGACAGTTCAGCATAACTGAAAGCATTCATTTTACTTGATTTCACGCTACCATGCTTGCGCGCGATGCGACATCGTAAACACCATCTGTCGCTATTATTATGGCGTATTTACAAAAAAGCCGAAAGAACCGATGATGTAGGACGAATACATGGAAGAGAATGAAGAGAGAATATTGTTTTATCGGGTAGTAATAACTACTAATTCCTGTATAGGCCGAGAAGTATGTTAGACTGATCGATCGTATTTGCCGGTGAAGGACGTTGCATTTGGCATCCTGCTATCTGTTACATTAAACCTCACGGTATGAACGTACATTGTACAGTACAATGTACATTGTGTGTCATGATTATGGTAATTATGACGTTGCATAATAATCACGAGAGAGAGAGAGCGAGAGAGAGAGAGAGAGAGAATTCTTTTATTTGTCACCATGGAATATAGTATATAGGCAATGTCCACAAACATTCACGTCCAATAGTACAATAATCCATAGTATCGTTGTAGAATAGGCTCATAATTCATTCCGACGGGGAGAATGCGGTGGCTAATCACAATCAAAACAATAACTACTGGATTTCATCTGATCGCACAGTCACCATATAGTGTGTTACATGAAAACACAGTTATATCAGCAGTCTATACCCTAAATTGTCTTCGACCGAAACATTCGATCTATTACAGCCATGAAAATAAATGATGACGTGCATCCGTAGGAATGAAGAAAGTCATGTAAGTCTCCGCGTCACAATACTTAATTCAATACAACACAAGAATCTTTGCTTGACACTTATTCCACTTCCACAAAATACGAGATTTTCTACCCTAACAATCGGGGTCTATGATAAGTTATCGAAAACTTATCGCAGGCCCCGTCACCATAATAATTAACGTCAGATACCGACTTCGAAGGAATGTATAGCTGGCATACTGATGCCATGTTACCATGTATATAGGCGTATAAGCCCCGACTTGTTAAATTGCCGAATCAACTCGTATAACACTATGCGGTCGCAGATTGTTAACATTTTACAACTGGACAAACACACTGGCATTCACAGCCTATTTACAAATATGAGTGGTTTAGGAGCATATAGCAAGCAGGCGTCTGAACTAGAACTCGCAAACAAGTTCGCCGGAATATCACTCAGAATCACGTCGAAATATTGGGAAAGTGATTCGCATCCGTCGTCTTCTATAGGCGCATGATATGTAAATATGCATAGCATCAGAAAGGTATTCGAGAAGTATAAGGTTTAGGTATATATTTCGATCAATACTTCACAACAATACCGCAAATAAGATTTACATACGACGACAAAAATCAAGTGTAAATTCGAGAGCCCATCATGTTCCACGAACCAAGCGGCACTGGTTTTACCCAGGGATATATGCTATACATCCCTCGTTTTACTGAACCGAATTAATTCTTGGCATGTCTTTTTTATCGCTTGCCTGCACTATTTCTGGATCTAACAAATTAAATGCAGAGTGCAGACGATTGTTCATCGAGTTGAAGTGATTGGCAAAGGAAACACCAAGTCGTGTACAAATAAGATATCGTCCCGAATGGTATGTAATAATTCTGGTCATCAAATGCACTCTCGTGAAGTGGTAGGTTTCACTACGCTTAACCGAGTTAACTGGATCCCTCCATAACATGGTTAATTTCCCGAATCTTTGTGAAAGGTAAATTCAACGTAACGTTAATTTTACAACTTGAAGATAACCGTTACAATTGTGCAAAAGGAAGAAAAACAAAACCGAACAAACATTCATTTTTACGAAGCAAATATAGTATATAAAATATAGATTGAAGCATGCCAGTCCGACCTAGAGCTGACACCTGTCCCTGTAGGGCTGTAGCTATATAGGTAACAGCCTTTCGAAGCACGACATCTCTCCTACGAATGTTTCAAGTGAGATGGTCTCTGCTGGATTGATTTATGAGCACAATAAACGTGACATTTTAAGTAAAATCCTCATGTATTGAATTATGTATTAAATTAACACACTATTTTAACGTGACAGGTTGTTACCACGGTAGAATGTGACCCCGCTGTGGAGCTTAAAAGATGAAATCTGCTCCTTCGATGATGTATAGTAGTAAAGGATTTATGTCCATGTGTTCAATATTTTATAAAGCATGTTCATTGTTCAGTGTACATCTGTACAATGGATATCACCTCCTCATACAATAAATGATATTGGTATTGTCTCTACTCCCAGTCTCCTACAATATCACGATGATTCATACTTTTTATGGTGATTGCGCAATAACGCGATATATGTAAAAATTCCTCAGTGTCAATGACATGTAGTCGCTGTAATATTCTATTTACGGGACGGTTGAGTAGTTCGAGTGTCACGAGAGTCGCTGTCACTTGCTCCTAGCTAGAGGCATGAAAGGCGCTAGCTCACGTGATGATCAAACCGACAGGCGAACCATGGAATTCATAGAATTGTCTCATGAAATGGTACGAAGCATTGGCGTATAGGCATTCCCTTTACTCATTAACATCTGCCTTTGCGCAACAAGCGTTTGAGTTCGCCTGGCCCCAAGCTGTCATACAGAATCTGGCGAGCTGTAAACGTGCAGAATCGTTTAGGTTATCTCCTGTTACTTTTCATTCAGTGTACGATATGCATGCCTCTTTTTTACTTTGCTAACTCTTTTTACTTTTACTTGACAGTTTTTTAGGCCAAACTGGGTCTAGAATACTTACATGTACACGGAGACTTCTATTTCTGCGTGAGTACTGACGATGACGACTTTGACCACCTATGTTGAAATCCATCTTCGCCCAGATGCCCCAGAATAAGTAAATACAAGGCCTTTACTAATGCACACTGATTGAGAGATCAAACCAAGTCGCTTCGACAGTTACCTATTTCTTTTAATTATCGCAATCTCGTGGTGTTTCAAATTGATAAAAGTACCAATAAAAACGAACAAACGGACAATTAGTCGAGCATTTGAATTGCTCAGTGACTTTTATTATTGCTATTAATTGTAAAAAATGAGACAATGTGGCGCTTATCACCTTATCGGTCTGGCCCGCCACGAAAAGAATTTGCATCGTAATTCACAAGGCATTTATGTATAAATGACTTATCACATTGCTGGCCTGGTCGAACTAAACGAGAGGTGATGAAAGTTCAAGCCGCACAAGAAGGTTTCATTCACGATGAAATTAAAGCTAGTGCATGCCTGATGTGTTCAGAGGAAGTAGCAACTGGGGACCCTAATTCGTTTCTATATTAACATCGTGATGTTTTCAATATGGATTTCGATGAAATAACACTTCAGACTATCGGAAACAGATTTTTCATTTATAGTTTGTCTGTTGACACTTTCATGTGTTGGGTAAGCGCAACTTGCTATGATCACAGATGTACACTAGCATACGGGGCGAATTCGCAATGAAATTAGACAGTGAAACCAGACAACATTACACGTGGATTTTTACAGTGGGGTTAGATCAGCGTGAAGTCGGTAACTTTGACTGTGTGGCACGATGTCGCGATATCGCCCACGTTGGGAACCACTGGCCTAGGCCAAGGTAGGTGTCAGATTTCGAAGACTATTTCAAGTCGTTTCGACACCTTCCTATCTTTTCATTGTATCGCATTTTTGTGGTGTATTAAACAAATGAAAATTGCTAATAAACTGAGCTGATGTCAAAAATCGATATTCCCGCAACGGTATACTGCAGAGTTAGAAAGAAATTGCTCTTTGTCAGCACCTGTCGGCTAATCATTGAGGTTTGTGCGAAAATTGCTAGCCTTGTCTTTTCGCTCCCTTTTATGTTGATAACTCTTAAAACAACGGCAGATTGTGATAGAATGAAAAGAAAAGACCCGAAAAGACTTCATTAGTATAACATATAGATAGTGGCGCACCTCGAAAACACTTACGTTGTTACCTCATACTGTCCCAAGTTGGTTTTCAGTTGAATAATTGTTTGCATGCATGTTGTTGACTGTTGTGCTCAGACTGATCGATCGCTATTCAGGAATTTGACCCGTTCAGTCACCGCAAGATATTGGAAGGCGTAGAAATGATTTACGGAAGTCAATCAATGACACTCTCACCTTAACTTACAAATATAAGACATAAAATACTAGCGAAAAGTCTTCAAGCTCAATGAAATATGCTGAAGCGAATGTATCATTGAGAGCTAAATTCCAATTTACTGCCAACGATAATAATCCATGCATGCATGTTTGATTGTTTGTGTGTGTGCGTTCAAGAATAACGGAAAATACTTTCGCAACGTTGCGGCTTAAAACTATGCTCATTGCAGAGCTTATTAGCACCGCAATACGATATAGGATAAGCTACAAATGATGCGACTTAGAACTTATGGATAATAACGACGAACAAGGTCGTGACTCGGGTCAGACTCGAGTCGCGATTTTTTTGGTGACTCGCCCTGACTCGAGTCATTTTCTTAAAAATGAAAAATGACTCGACTCGACTCGAGTCAATTTGTTTATTGACTCGACTTGTACTCGAGTCATCGCGCATGACTCGGACCAAGTCATATGACTCGAGACTGGGTTCATCAAGACAGGTATTTCATTGTAATTTCAAAGAATACTAAAGTTTTCACACTATTAATATTTCGTATATCAGTAGTGATACTTGAAAATACTACCAGAAACTATTAAAATGAGGAGAATTAGTATACTATATTATGAATGCGAAGTATTCGATATCACCGAGCAGGGTTGTAAAAAGTGGGTTTCACATGACATTAACTCGAAACTGAACACTGAACAGTCAAAACAATGATTTAGTCTCGGACTCGAGTCAAAACGGTATGACTCGGACTCGACACTCTACTCCGTGACTTGGACTCGGACTTGACTCGGTGATTAATTGAAAATGACTCTACTTGACTCGAGTCAAAACAACAAAAGTGAGATTGACTTGTGACTCGGAACCTTGTGACTTGGTAACACCTCTATCCAAATACACTAAATATCGCGCCCTGTTTTATTGACGTATTGAATCACATTCTTTAACATGTATATTTACTTTTTAGTATAGCATATAGCGGCGTCCCTAGTAGCTTACGTAGTATAATTTATTGGTATGGCAATGTTATTGCCGATGAAATTATTTTCTTGTAAGCTCATCTGCAGCTTATAGTTGTATTGAATATCACATAGTGCCCTGGGATCCCCGCAAGGGGTGAAGTGGCATGGTACTGTTCACCATATACGAGTTCATGTACAATTGGACAATGAGATACACAAGACACAATGCAATGCAATGAACCGATGACCATCATCTGCGGACCATCAATCTAACATCCACTGTGGTCAACTATTGACAATCCTCCGCGAAACAGAAAAAACGTGTTATAGAAGACAGATCTAACCTCCGTTTTAAAGGCAATTGAAGTGATTATAGACTGCGGGGTCTCACAGAAGAAATTCGCTGTCGTTGTTATTGACAATACGTCGCTACGCTCGAATAACTACGAACCGCGGTATACTATACATACGGTAGTCTGGTTATAATTTCTTGACGTACAGTACACGACACACGTAACAGAGTTTTACTATGCGTATTTCGTAGTGCTGCGTTGCGTTCGTTGGTGCTTACTTCGCGCGAATGGATTGTATGGATTTAGACAAACTGCTAAAACGCGTGAAAGCTGAAGGAATTGAGAGATGTGCGTCGTTAGATACCTTAAAACAGCTATGCATGTGCTTTGCGCTGCATATCCCGTTTGAGACAACTGACATGTTCGGAGGTGGTGGTAAGGTATGGGACCTTGTCAAAATCTACGTAAATGTTGTCGAGAAGAACAAGGGCGGGTTTTGCTGCGACCTCAACGGCTTGTTGTATTGGGTACTCGGGAAGTTTGGATTCAAAGCGGATCTGTATAAGGGGTATGCGTGTGAACATAACGAAAGGTTCTGCAAAACAGCTGACCACATGTTGTTGATGGTAAGTGAAGTGTTCATTCGAAATGAGGATTCCGAAATCGCCAAGATCGTGTATCAGTGCTAGTGCGGTTTTGGCATTTTAAATGCATGGGTGGAAATAGGTGTGATTAGGATGCAAATCGAGCCACCATCACTTACTGGCACCACATTTTACTTCCATCCATTCCCATATTCCATACCTGCGTGTTCCTTATTGCGGCGGTACACTTTAAACAGAATCTGACCTAGCGGCCTAGCCATATGATTTATCTACATAAAATGGTGTAATTGGCTTGTTTTCACCCATGGATTCGAATGTGCGTGAGAGCAAATTACTGTACCAGAATGTTGCGTTTTTCGCCCCCCATATTCACGGATCCGAAAAAGAGTATATAGAAACGGGAAAATCATTTACCTAATCCTGATCGCTAGTGAATTTACTAAACCGAGTAAGTGCTCGGAATACCGGTTTCCGCGTCTATACTTTCCGTTGAGTTGACCTCTTTATAGTCAACATTCGCGTCATATTCAGAATAAGCTGTCTTCACAGGCATTTTTGGCCGTGTCAATTAAATATATCCCACTGGATCCTGTATGTCCTAACATTGCGACTTGACTTCGGAATTTGATGCGCATAAGTACAATACAAGTCCATCCCTGTCATCGAATTACCGCAACATGAACGCGAATTATGCTAAAAACACAAAACGTTCAATCAAGATGGAGGGACTCCATGTGTGGTAAGGTATTGTGCTTGATATCAGAGCGTCGTCAAGTATGACCTTGACCGAGCCATGGACCATGACAATCTTCAAAGCTAAATGCAAACACAGTTTCTACTATATAAACATTACCGTGCGTATTAGGATTGTCGGGGGGATTCTAGCATCCCGAAATCGCATATTAAAAAGTGGGATACTCGAACTCGGTACCGAGTGATTAAACCGGATCAAAAGGATGCAGATGACATCTTGTCGTGATGCAGATCGGCATATGCACATGATGAATTTGTATCCCACTGCGATCCAATACGACTATCTATCATTACGGCTCTTCGCATTTCATGTATTTCCGTTCTCGTTTAGAACCCCCAAGCAAAGGTGAGGCTATCATTAAATATCTCGCTGCAACAGAAGTGTGGCATTTGAGTCGGAATCGAATCGAATCGAATCGAATACAATCCCGACGATTGCGCAGTGGCTCGCACCAACAATATAGCCTCTTATCAGGCAATGTAGCCATTTCGCTTTTGTGTTTACGAACCATATATCAAGAAGCTCAATTTGATCACGAATATCTTTACTGCTGCCAGCCTGGCACTCCTAACATCGCCCAGGAAAGTGTCTGATTTTAGATACTACTCCAACTCGCTACGACTCCTTCCTATCGTTTCATTGTATCGCAATCTTGGATGTATTGATCTGATGAAATTGTGCATAAACTCAACTGAACTGACCAGCACTGAACTAACACCTTGCCTGACCTCCTATTTAATTTAATATTTACAATAAGAAATGTAGGATTACCAGTGACGTGCGGTGAGGTTCATGGCTGGTGAGGCACGGACCCCCCCCACACACATACAAACACGCACGCACGTAAAGTACGGTAGCCTACCTGATAAAGAGATCTTAAATGTGAATAACAACAGCGGCGGGTATAGAGAGCATTTTCTTTGTACACTGATAGCCGTTGCAATTCCACATTATTCAATTCATCTAGGACTGGTCGTTATTGCGCTAAATGGGCAAGTTTAGACGGATAATAATTACTATCTCTTCAAGTACCGGTATAAATTATTCGAAGCATAAAGCAACGACAATGCATCCTATGCAAGTAGCTATCACATACCACAATTTAACGGAAACAGCTACATAAGTAAGGGAATGTATTTGCTCTGCATTTCGTATTGGCCGTCGCTACTATTATTTCCTACAAGACAGTCATGAATACTGTTGTATTCCGAAATCGATAGCGCGTTTCACTGTGCTGCGATTGTCGAATTGTTAGCGAATAGTGCATGAGACAGATTCGTTTGTGCCTCACCTGGCCATTGTTTCTCTGCGATGGCATTTTCTGTAATAAAGCCGAATGTCACCTTCCTTGGCGATTTTAAGGGGGTTCTGGTGGTCTGTCACTGTTAATATTTGGATTTTCGGAATCAGTGTGACGATAGCATTTGATTGATACCGGTTGTTATGAATTTCGAGCTATTTATGATGGATTGCTTTGTCGCAGGTGAGGCACGACCCGCCCGTGCCTCACCTGTGCCTCAACTTTCCTTTCGCGCTGTATTTTTGAATAATAATTATGCAAACTGATGATGTTGTGTGAAAAAATGTTCAAATTTAGTTATTTATGAACATCGATGTAAAATATCAATAATCATCGACTCATGGAGGGTTTTCACAATTTTCACTTACTCGCCCTGAGAACAGGTGAGGCATTGCCTCAACCTGCCTCATTGGACCGCACGTCACTGAGGATTACCACTTACCACCGCGGAAGCAGAATTAGGCCTATCGTGGAAATGAGCTCTCGCGCCAAAATGGTCGTAGCTTTTGCAAAACCTATTTTGCAATGCCACTGATTTGGAAGATATGAATGTTTTCTATGGGATCGGAATTGAAATATATCGTATCAGTAGAGCTGCTCGATGTCCATGCAAATGTATCGCGCTGTGCATTTTTGAACGCAATCGTAACGGGTGAGATTGGACAATAGACACTATAACTTCAAAAATATCAATTGGCTCTGCGTCGGCTTCTACTGGCTGGAATTGAGCCAAGTTTGGTGTTCAGCATTTTTTGGGGCAACCCAACAATCTAATCAGCGAATCCCCGGAATCCTGAAAAATAATTTTGAACAACCCTACTAGACAGTGTACTAAGAGCCTCTATTAGCCTGTTACCCCCAATTTATAGTCATCTTTCATGTATGTTCTTTTAACTAAATATCAATCTGCACTTACGACTTAGTTGGAGCATCGCAATTCTGCCTTGAATCGAAATGAGCAATCGATTGATAAATGAACGAAATATCCCATGTCGGGATCCATGCCGCGACCACTGTCATCGCATATGAATTATTAAAAAAATCTGATAGGTGACACTGGAAAACGGTGACAGGTACGTCACCGACATCGGATGGGGAGGACCGTCCACTACCTTGCCTCTGAAGATGAGTATTGGCCTTGTGCAATCTCAACCAAACGGCGTATACAGACTGCAGACGAAGGAAGGATTGATAACGCTTGAGAAAAAGAAACAGAAATTTATAGACATCAAAGGTAAGGAAGTTCACAACAGGTTATCATTGATATCTCTTCAAATCTCTCTCTCTCTCATCTGTATGTGGTCGGAATGGCATTATATATAGCTCGATGTATGTTCTATGTTTTCAAACTGACTTAATTTCTACCCTTGATTGACACCGCATACAGTTAATGGTGAACAACGTAACGATGTCTGACTTGCTCATAGTGCTTCATTTGACGTAAATACAGGTGGCATTGCCTTCGCACACTCTGAGAGAAAATAGTGCGCATTCACACCGAAAAGGTTGTACACGAGAAAGGAACGGAATTCACCATTATATCGTGGTTATGAATCATTCGTGCCTACGTGCATAGCCTACCTTTCTGCCCCTATACGTGAAAGCATCATTTGGACTAACATGTTGTGTTCTATTTATACCGTGATGTAAATCTGAGATTTCGTGCACCACAGGTGCATATTCACACCCGTGGGCGATATAATAGCGTAGTGGTATAATCCACAGCTGCAACACCAATGGGTTGCGGGCCCGAGTCTGACTGAGTTCGACACCAGAATTCCTACCTAAGTGCTGGAGGTTTATCTAGGCTCCTCCTCGGCATCTCATCCGCGTAAGCGATGTCTTTAAAAAGCCTAGAAGCGGGCCGCGTTGCAAGTCGGCAGCCCCCGAATGAAAATGGCATGGTGTAAATGACCATAGTAGTCGACCAACACCATGAGAACCACAAACAACAAACAACACCCGTGTATCACGGGCGGTACACGGGTGTGAACGTGAACACGCACTTTTTCCGCTTGCAGTTCCAGGTAGTGATTGGATAACTTTATGTGGACCTACGTCACTGCAACCTTGCTTGTTTGAATAAAGCATAACATAAATGACACCCATCAGGCATTTATTGCCCCCACTTCCTTCACAAATTCTGCCCACAAAAGTATATATTTCATTTTATCAGAAGGCGTGTTCGAGCTGGATTCACAAGAGGAACGCGACACCATGGCTACACTAAATGTTGATGAAGAAAAATGGCTCGTTCTATACGGTTTTAAGGATGTAGGATACGAGATTCCTGATTTCCAAGAGGGTTACGATTACGCGCAAACACTTAACGAATTCATGGTCAACAACATGATTGTGAGTTTGCAAACGGACAACGGCAGGAAGTATCTCATCAACAATTTGTTTTATGAAAAGGAATACGTGAATCCAGAGACAATCAGATTGATCAGATATAAAAAGTGCAATCTTGAGGAGGTGTATCGGATTCTGAATGACGAATTTGGAATGGTATTGGACTTTGACTTAAAATTTAAGAAGTTCGAGCACTGAGATGCCAGAGATTCGCAATTCGAATTTTATCAACCTAACAGACTCTGAGAGCTTGCGTCACCACAATAAAATCGTGACGTGATCGTAAAGTCGTACTGACGATAGTAATTTGTTTATTGTCTACAACTGCGATTACGTATCTTGGAAACATTCGTGCGAAATCTACTCTATACTGTTCGGTCTTATTATCATATTAAAAAAAACGGCGAGTGACGCTTATCAAGTAATTTGTATTTAAATCAGTTAAACCAGGGGTCACCAGGTCGCCCGTAAGGACCAGATGAGTCACTCTTGGTGGCAGTAGCA
>ATSW01000686.1:0-10561 GCA_000444245.1 Botryllus schlosseri
AATGGATTCAGATGTTGAATGCGGCCCGCGAATGGATTCAGATGTTGAATGCGGCCCGCGGGCTCAAAGGTTTGCCCACCCCTGGCTTAGACACTCATCGAAAATATGGGTGTAACTGTGCATACCCCCATGTATCCGATCCAGAATCTACCTGAGACTTACACCACGGTATCAATCAAACGTAACATTTCAATCAAAATGTTTCTTGCACGTAACGACGTAGGAAAGTAGTAACTTAATGAGCACGTTGGTTTTATACCAGTGGTATGATTTTGAGATAGATTGCGTTTGCATGTACCCCTCTTGGGTGTGAACGCGTCTGTTTTCGCTAAAATTGTATGCACGTTATAATTGTAAGCTTGCAATGTTGGGTATATTATGTGTCCATCGGTTAATGCATTCATCATGAAAGCGGGGACATATTTTGCGTCCCGCTACCTGATTGATGTGTTTCTGAAGAACGCTTAGTAAAGGATTTTGAAGTGCTGATATCAATTTCAGTTTATAAGTATAGTTTTTGTTGTTCAAAGTAAGCTTAGTAAGCTATTCAGTAATCGCCATTGCCCACCACCACTATTCCTGACTAGCCGATATATGGCTTCGGCTATGGTAATAGCATTCCATGGACGAATAATTAGCTGATTAGGAGGAATAATTACGCTTTGGTATACTGCCTTGACGTACAATGGCCCAGACAGTCCAATGACTGATACACTTACAAAACGACACGAGGCTTCTCCGCAAGATGAAGCTCTACGAAGAGATGGTTTTTCGGAATTACTGTGTCTATCTAACCTCAATATCTATTCTCTGGTTGCTGAAAAGTGTTGTCAAGTATCGTACGCAGCTAATGATTTCAAATAGAATGTAGAGATAATTGTGATATTTTTGTTGTATTTATTACAGTATGACATCCTATGGTCGGGGGCTTCCAGTAAAACTGCACTCGAGTCACTGCAAAAACTACATCATAACGCACTGCGTATCATAGCTAGGGCCCTAAATGGGCCTGGTTGTCCATCCAAGAAGTTGCTGTTGAAGGGATGCGGTGTCTTAAACATAAAAGATATGCAAACACTAGATTTCGCCAAGTTTATGTTTTGGTTCCAGTACGGTCATTTCCCCGAATAATTCAATCACTTCGTTACCTCGGAATAAAAAGCGCATAAGTAGGCTACGACGAACTCGCGTCCGCGTCTTCCAAATATCATATGATTGACTGAAAAGATCGTCGCTCCATCAAATATGCCGGACGTGAAGTGGGGAACAGTATCCCGCCGCCCATCCGATATTCGACGAGCATCTCCAGCTGTCCACATCCAAGTCGAATTACAAGCAATTTCTATCAAGTGAATACTAGTCCGGCCTCAATATTATACCGAACAAAGACCTGACCTATCGATTTCGCCTTCCGCGACATGCCACCTCATTTTTGTCGTTAGCATTTCTATAATATCTTATTTTACTTTCCATTTAGTGTGAATGCCTCCTCTTTACATCGCCCGGGCCAGGGGTCGCCAATCTGTTTGAGACCAAGAGCTACTAGGGTACTGATTAATGTGGCGTGCTACCAATTACTCTCGCCGTTTAGCCGTGCTCAGCGGGTTCAATTCGCTTAGACCAGTGTTTGTTCGTTTTGATATTCATGGTGTTTCGACTACATCGGTCATTTTAGATCAGGCCGATATGCTATATTTTTGATTCCGTATTCACCCACTTACAGCACGGCCCACTTCTAGGCTTTTTATAAGACACCGCATATGCGGATCACGTGGCAGGGAGGAGCTTATAGATCAGTGGTTCTTAACCTTTTTTCTTCCAGCGCCCCCTTTTTTAAAAATTATCGTGGTCCAGCGCCCCCCAACCGCATATTGTAAGGAATTTAATAAAGACAATGAGTAAGAGGGAGGGACGTAACAGCACTTCGTCGACCCCCTATAAACGATTGCCTTGCGCACCCATAGCGTGATAAACCAAACTTTTGAGGGCTTCGCCCCCAAGAACCCTGTAGCGTGATTTCGATGGTCAGCAAAGTTTGTGTGGCCTGGTCGCCCTAGGTACCAAAATTTTCCATAATGCGTGAATGAATAGGTGGTAATTACATATATAAGTCGCTATAAACTTTTTATCCTTTCAGCCCACGTAATCAAACCAGTAGCGCTGAGCGAGCTGTTGTATGGGAAAGAGGGCACGTAATTAATAATCAAACATATTCGGGCATGCCCGTAGGAACAATTAATTCGTTACCAGGGCCGTAACAGCACTTCGTCAGCCCCCCCCCAAAAAAAAAACACGTTGGTCTTAGGCCCCCCATCGGGTGGTAAACCAAACTTCTGGGGAGCTTCGCCCCCAGACCCCCCTTCGACTATCCGATATTTGCTGATACTAGTCATCTATAATTAATGATTGAATTGGTCAATATGATCGGGAATTGCATGTATATTGATATCAATTTTTATCCTCTCTCTGCTCACGTAAACAGATTTACCGGTAGAGCTGAGTGATGTGTGATTGAAAAGGTAGGACCCCTCAATAATAATGATACATCTTCGGGCGTATACCCGTTGGCAGGAACGAAACGGCACTTCGTCAGGCCCCCCGAAAAAACTTGGATCTTGGGCTCCCATAGGGTGATAAACCGACCACCCCCAATCTCGATGTTCGTTTTGCCACGAAATCAGCTGTACTGTTTAGCGAGTCAGGGCGAAGCGCGAAAACTTTCGATAATTCATGATAAAATCGGTCAGTAAGGTCGGGAATGGCATATATATTGCTATCAATTTCGTGTCCTCTCTGCTCACGTTACCAGATTTACCGGTAGAGCTGAGTGAGGTACAATGTTCAGTCTAAGCTGCTCACGTGCGCAGTGCTGACACGGTCTCTGCGCACAGAAAATCTGCGTTGCGCTCAACAAATCCGAAGTTATGACTTTTTTTAGTCGTTACGCACTGTTGTCCAAGGGTCTGCGCAGTGGAGTTTATTGAGTGTGCGCGGACTCATCAAAACGTGGAGCGAACAATGTGAGGTGTCTTGGAAACTGTAGGGCCCGTAACTAATAACTAAATATATTCGGGCAGGCGAACCGGTTTGTATGACTACGTTGCATGGTGTTATTTCGTGACCTCCTGTCTGCTATATCAAAAAATATAGAATCGCCCAACAGGAATATCTAGTTTTAGATATCCCTGTCGCCCATTCGTACTAAACTAAGAGACACGCACGATTACAAATTGGTATTTCTTCACTGGCATATTATTTTTTCCTGCCAGATGGAATTCATCTTCTGGGGTTCAGATTGTCAAGACAGAAACATTCGGTGCCAGTCATTTAGTCGCCCATGGACAATTAAACCTGTATGTCTTTTGTAGGCTATATATAACGAAGCTTTCGGTGTTAACTTTCTCTGAATACTCATTAAGGATATGTCCTACCACCACATCATCTACTGCGAAGCCATTTTTCTCCAGCGCCCCCCATACCGCCCCCTGAGCGTTTCCGCCCCCTTCAAAATCACCAGCGCCCCCTGGGGGGCGCTGGAGGCAAGGTTAAGAACTACTGCTATAGATCAACTTCTATATAGCACGTAGATAGGAATTCTGGAGTCGAACCTGCAATTCATTGCTGCTGCAGCTGTGGATTATACCACTACGCTATCATTCCACCTTAGACCAGTGGCGGTCAACATACGGCCCGCGGGCACGATCCGGCCCTCGACGGGGTTTTGAGCGGCCCGCACAGAGTTTCTAGCCTGAAAGTGAAATTCCAATCTGAAAGTATTGAAAATTATTATGCGTCACAGAATGTATGGAAGTTTGCCAATCTGATAAGATGTTCATGGAACTAGGCCTACTTGTTCTGTTCGGGTCTACGTTATTTCGGAGCAAACATTTTCGGCGATTAATATAAACAAGACAAGTCGGCCGTTGCGGAATCAAACATAACGAATACCGGCCTGGTGTAAATGACCATTGTAGACGACAAACACCACGAATACCACAAACAACAACAACACGTGCAGTCTTCACTAAGAGTTCATACGTCCGACATCCAGCCAAAGTTCAAAGAATTTATGTTAACAACTTTCATTGACCACTTATATCTGATTGACTTCAACAACTATTGAAGTACATTAGCGTAATAAATTCATTAAATACTGTCTTGATCTCTATGCTTGATACTTAAACACATTGAATATGGTTTATTCCTCTGTATAGGTGGATAAATACGCGAATAATGTATCGATTCTGCAATCCGGCACACCGAGTACTTCATTTTCCTATATCTGGCCCGCCGGCCGTGGAAGTTGCCCGCCCCTGCCTTAGACCAATGGTTATCATTATCAACCTTTTCGTCTTTGTGTGCCCCTTTTGGACCTTCACGAATCCCCACGGACCCTCTGAACTTTCTTTCAAAATTAGCTCAGTTATCGTGCAACCTTCATCTGTCTTGTTCAAATATTAACTGTAGCTTGTGCGAAACAACCACAAAATGACTTCATATTATATAGAAATTAGGTAGACTTTGTCAGGTGTATTTACTGTCTTGAAAATCCACGTCTTCGATTTGATATGAACGAGTGTCGAAAATATTCCCACAAAGATAGGTTCTGGCGAATTTATAGACCTGATATTAACGCGTAACGCTTCAGATGACACCTTTGGATATGATCGCAACATAGATGGCAGCAAAATTGAGACACATAATGTTTATTATAGCTTCCAGCCTTTTTTATAGCATTTTATCTTGAAGTTATTCTGTACTGGTTAGTATGTCACACGAGAAAATGGATTTCGTGGCGAGATTTTATTCTCAACCGTGTTTCTATGTGTCGGAGGTTTATCTGGGCTCCTCATCGTCGACCTCGCTGTTAACGCAGCGTCTTGAAAAGCACAGAAGAAGAGTGAGCCGATCTCGGAAGTCGGCAGCAAAGAACTGAAAGTGGACGCACGAAACCGAGAGAGAATGAAGAGTGGGTGTGCGCGTGAAAGTAAAAAAGTCGTCCTCATTACGAAAGCAAAGACATTGGTCTTTGAGAAATGTACTGTCGTGGCGCCAAAGGCCAAACACAGGCGATACGCGCCACTATAAAAGTGTATTAATAATAAAAATAACAATCATGAAGTTATTCGGGACTGGTTTTGTATGTCACACGTGAAAATGGATTTTGTAGCGAGATCTTAATCTCTTTATTGGGGGGAGATTAGGAAAACAAAATCAGGAATTTCCGTAGGCTATTGGCAGTTTGGCAATTAAAATGAGTTGCACTGAATGATATTTTAGATATTTTATATCGACGAATATTTTGATGATGTGAGTTCTGAGGTTTTAGCAATTATGAAGCGAAACTGTCTCATGCTTTCCCTAATTAAAATAAATGCAAATTAGGTTATCAATCATTTTTCATATTTAAAGGTTCCGCGAACCCCTGGTTGAGATCTTCTGGCTTGGACTATAGACATTCAGAGCGCTGGGCAGGGTTTCCGTCCCTTACCAAGAACAGAAAACTCCTACTCCCCGGGACTCACACCAACATCTCCGGGCTCAGTTGCTACACTGCGCGCCGGTGTGCCAATCTCCGCGTCGAGAATATGGAATATTAACTAGCTTTCCGTTAGGGTTGTTATGACTCAAGTTAGACTCGAGTCACGATATTTTGGTGCTTTCACTCGATTCATTTTTTCAAATGCGTAAAATGACTCGACTCAAGTTAATTTGTGTACTCGAACCAAGTCATATTACCCGAGAGTAGGACGGCCTAGACAGGCGTTTCATTGCAACTTCGCAGAATAGTGAAGTCACCACATTAGGGTATTTTTTCTATCAGCACTGATAATTGGAGGGCAAGGCCGGAAACTGTTAAGACTTTGGAAAATGACGATATTATGAATGTGAGCTGCTCTATATCAACTGAGCAGAGTTGGAAAAGTGGCTTGATCCAGATTGAACTCAAAAGTGAACGAGGAACACAATGACATGGACTCAGACTCTACCCTTTACTAACGGACTTGGATTCGGACTTGATTCGGTGGTGAATTGAAATTGACTCGACTTGGTTACAACCCCGGTTCCCATTTAGCCTCCGAGTGTGCGAAGACGAGAAACGCTCAGATCGAGCAATGCGTTCGTATATTCCTCAGGGTCGGCTGACCAATGTTCAGCTGTTTCTCATATGGAACCCTTCTCCGATGCGACTCTCAAATCTCTATTTAAATATTTGATACAGCGACCGCGGGTGACTCATTTGGTTCTCGCGGGCTACCAGTAGCTCGCGGGCACCACGTTGGTTAACTCTAGCCTACGCCAAGGCGGGTGTTTGTCCGTGGCGAGATAGCGTAATGGTATAATCCGCTTCTGCAACACCTATGTTTTACGGGTTCGAGTCCGACCGAGGTCGACTCAAAAATTCCTACCTAAATGTGGGAGGTTTACGTAGGCTTCTCGCCATCTCATCCGTGTAAGCCAGAGGTCGGTAAATTTTTCCGCTCGTGGGCCGGATTCAACATTTGAATCCATTCGCGGGCCGCACTATATTAAATTGCGATTATAAGCCAAATCGCAATATTTTTACCTAATTATATATCCACCGCGAAATTACGGAGATGATATCTATGCGTATATTTAAAACAAAACAAACAATAATTTAATGATAACGGGCACACGTTAGACCAGGGTTCGCCAACTCAAAACGGGTCGCGGGCCACTTTTCAAATTTCGTAGCAGCCGCGGGCCGCATGAAAACAATATCGATATAAACTAGACAACCACGTTTTAAATCTTACGTCAGTACAACGCCGTGCTACCTAGCATAGGCGATGGGCATAGCCTAATGACCACAAAAGAAGCAGTGTTTTATTGAAGGAATACAAATACAACAAAAAATCATTAATTTCTTTTCATTTTGAACTCTGAGCTGTGCACGATACTTATAAACGCTTTCCAGCGACTAAGGAATCGATATTGGGGCTCGCGAGATACGTTACTAGCTGAAATACCGTCTCCACGTAAAGCTTGATCTTGTGGGAAAGCCCAAAGCCAGCGGTTCTCAATTTTTTTAGACGCACCTCCCTTTATGATACTGAAAAATTTCGCTCCCCCCTTATCGTCATATCAGAAAATGCAACCAGAATGCTTGCAATCCCAGCGGACAGTTTGATGGTAGGCTATGGAAGGTTGTTACTGTTGATGAGAGAATTCTACAATATGAATTCCGGACTATACACAAAATTAGAATGTGATGTAAATCGCGCGCAGCGAGAAAAAAAATTCAGTTGGCCGCAGCTCCGCGCCCTTTCAGATGCTATCACGCGGGGTGCCCCCCAGTTTGAGAGCCACTGCTCTATGCCGTTTTCTAAGCATCTCAGATTGGACAGTGTTTGGACCATTGCACGTCAGGGCAATATGCCCAGATCATTCATATGTGCTGATTATTTTCCCTTGGTGGAATGCTGTTGCCATCGCCAAAGCCGTTTTAGCTAGTGACGAATAGTGATGCTGGACACAGGATAATAGCTTATTTTGAAACAACAACAGCATTATGTTGAAACTGTAGTCAACTTCAGCATTTCAAATTGGTTTTCTTAGCTTTCTTCAGAAATCTCAAATCAAGTGGCGGGCCGCAAAATATGACCTCGCGGGCCGCGTGTTGGTGACCCCTGCGTTAGACACATTGGCAAGATTCTTTAAGTTGATGGTCATCCTCAATAACCAATTTAGTAAAATTTGGGATGAAAGGAGGCTGTACCGATTCTCAGTAGCACATGTATATTGAAATCTGTGAGGAACGATGTGTTCATAGATTTCCTGATTCTACTTTTATATTACTTCCAGGATAGACAATGCTGAAAGCATCATAACTAGGGTTGCATTTAAAACGAGTGGTTGTTTAAAACAATTTTTTTAAACATGTTCTAAACAGTGTTTTAAACAAAAGCCGTTAATTTGTTTCGTTCTGTTAAGTTGTATAATTATGCCAGAATTTTGTAAATATTTTCCCAAAAAATGTTATATGTGCCTACGGAGTTACGGACGACGATTACCACCCGATATAGCCAACGTATACGATATGTGATGGTTGAAACCCTCAAAATACAGCCGGTTCAACAGCTATAGTATGCAGATATATATTACGGAATGAATGTTCTGATGATGATGACCGCAGACCGTAAAACTGGTGCAAGACTATGTAGTCCAGGTTGAAGATATTTATGTTCGTATATGACAGGGGTTGGAAGCCTATTTCGTCAAAGCAGCTATATATACCCTATATTTTCAATTGTACAGCTTCTTTGAGATACAGAACTTCAATATACAATTGAATAGTATATTCATATTGAAATGAACCGGAATATTTTCGGCTGACACGCGTCAGGGGTAATCGTCAGCAACTAGCAGAGAATTCGAAAGAACAGCGTATATCAACAATCGTAACACAAAATATGACGTCACCAGCACGAAATGTCGAATACGAGAGCGTTCAATGTACTATTTTTAGATGATACACGAACTCTTTTTGTTAACACAGCCTTGGCTGGTGTATTGTGATAAATGTCGACTCCAACGCACACAAATGAAAGTGTGAGCGACCCTTTCCGAGTATGCGAAATCTGTCGTCTCGATAATTTTTCGCACAGGCGGGATTATCCAACAAGTGTTTGCCAATTGCAGAATTTATTGCTTTTGATTGTTCCGCATCAATCTTGAGCGGGTGAGTTAAGGGTGAGCTTCTCACCGAGCGTGTTCTAATGAATCTAGGGACATGCTGATTTATGCGTTCCTGCAAGCGCTTTGACGTTCTTCCCACGTAACCACAATCACAGTGACACTTAAATTCGTAAACTACATTGCTTTGCTGAAGTGCGGGTAGCACGTCTTTACGTGTTGCAGGGAGCAGTTGCGTTGTCGTGAAAAGCACGTTGGTCTTCACCGTGTCTTAACACTTATTGACCGCTGAAATCAATTGCTTTTCAAAGCGGGTTGAAATAGGCCCTATCCAAGGTAGATGGATGTAAACATCTTTGGTTGTTCGTTCGGTAGGCTCTGTTGTTCCCATGAGACCGATACTTTCTGATGTTCAACATCAACTGGCAAAATGGCTTATCGGCATCTTGGAACCTGTTCGTGAACTGTACGGCACCGAATGTGTTCGTGATTCGTTCACTTCCGCCAGTGAGATGCGAAACCTGAACCTGCCGGATTCAGAAGTGTTCTTGAGCTCATTTGATATCTCTAGTCTCTTTACAAACGTTCCGCTGCAAGAGACTATCGATATTTGTGCGAACGCGCTTTACGGCGGTAAGCTAGCACCACCATCAATGCCGCGTAAAGTTTTTGTTGAACTTTTACAGGCAGCTACATGTTCTGTTGAATTTACCTTTAACGATGTTATCTATAAACAAATAGACGGCATATCGATGGGATCTCCCTTGGGACCTATTTTGGCTAACATTTTCGTAGGATTTTATGAGGTCGAGCTTCTCACCCAGCGTGTGTCCGTCAAACCGGTGTTGTACCGACGTTATGTAGACGATACTTTTGTCATATTCAGAAATGAGATAGACTGTGATCAATTTCTCATTCACTTAAACTCGCTTCACCCGGCTCTGCTATTCACAATTGAAAAAGAACGAAATAACTCATTGTCATTTTTGGACGTTTTAGTCGAAAAACATGATACCAATAAATTTGAAACATCAATCTTCCAGAAACCGACATTCACTGGCCAATACCTTCGTTGGAACTCATTTAGTCCTAGACGCAGAAAAATCAACCTCATAGGCACCCTCGTGCATAGAGAGTTGATGATATCTTCGGGTAATAAACTGAACTCAGAACTTGACAATATCCGGAAAATCTTACTTGATAACGGTTACCCTGAACATGCCATCAACCGTGGCATAGAGAGGAAAGTAACGCATTTCAATGCAGAAAAGTCAACAGAGCCTACCGAACGAACAACCAAAGATGTTTACATCCATCTACCTTGGATAGGGCCTGTTTCCACCCGCTTTGAAAAGCAATTGATTTCAGCGGTCAATAAGTGTTACGACACAGTGAAGACCAACGTGATTTTCACGACAACGCAACTGCTCCCCGCAACACGTAAAGACGTGCTACCCGCACTTCAGCAAAGCAATGTAGTTTACGAATTTAAGTGCCACTGTGATTGTGGCTACGTGGGAAGAACGTCAAAGCGCTTGCAGGAACGCATAAATCAGCATGTCCCTAGATTCATTAGAACACGCTCGACGAAAAGCTCACCCTTAACTCACCCGCTCAAGATTGATGCGGACCAATGATATATATACATGTATATATATCATTGATGCGGACCAATCAAAGGCCATAAATTCTGCAATTGGCAAACACTTGTTGGATAATCCCGCCTGTGCGAAAAATTATCGAGACGACAGATTTCGCATACTCGGAAAGGGTCGCTCACACTTTCATTTGTGCGCCTTGGAGTCGACTTTTATCAAAATACACCAGCCAAGGCTGTGTCAACAAAAAGAGTTCGTGTATCATCTAAAAATAGTACATTGAACGCTCTCGTATTCGACATTTC
>ATSW01000691.1:0-11527 GCA_000444245.1 Botryllus schlosseri
GCCTTACTTGTTTGAAAACATATATTTCTTGAACCCGCGACACAAGTCTTGAACTTTTCGCGATGCAAATCGCAGTCTCAAGCTTGTCGCCAGTCAGCATCCATATCTGAAACGATACGGACACAATCACAGCACCTCAGGTCGGCTCGGGACTGAATGAAATCAACCGTACCCGTATGCCGGCGTTTTTCAATTTCTCCAACGTCTGTCTGACGTCGCTTTGCAGTTGATCTTCGACTCCGGTTACGCACAGCAGTTCCATGTCAAGTTCCAGCGTCTCCACGACGGCGGAAATATGAGACGCCCTGTCGGTCACACTGAGTTTCGCTTGGCGATACCGCGCCTGAAAGTTGGGGCTCAGTGTTTGAAAGTGCGATTTGCTATTCCAAAGCACCAATGCTTACCTCAAAATCTGCGTAACTTTTTTCCGACAGTACTTTTTTCGCAACGACCAGAGTACGAAGGCCCTCTCTCGCCATATTGCCACACTGAAATTATGGGATGGAATCGGTTGTTTGAAAGGATAAGATTCAAGTAGGAGATCACCATACCCAGATACCCAGCATATACTATACTATGTCTTGCCCAGCACCAATCACGAACTCTACGTATATAGAAGAAGTTATAGGGCACGTACCTCTTCGTCCATCCAATCATTATACCTAACGATGTTGCTCATGATGACATCGGCGCCTTTCATATAAAAGGTAATTTCGTTGGTGGAGGTATTGCGGACGATAATGCCCATTCTTTTGCTCTCGGACGTGAACGGGAAGACCTTGAAAACAAGACTTGGAAATTGACAATGCAAGCAAGAGAAAAACCCGGCCGTTACGCTCTCACCTGTAAAACAGTGTAATGTACCAAAGTGCCGTAAGGATTGCGTAGTTCGATTGAAGTCAGGTCTCTTCGAAATAAAGTCAAGCCGACCTCCTCGGTCCAACTGACCAATGCGACCTGCAAGCAATGTTTTAATTGTGAATAACCAGCTAGAAGTCGAACCTAGATACTTCAGGACTCGATGCACTATGGCCAAGGTTGCCATATGGTACTCATTTATAACATTTGTTCTTATTTTGAGTGGCATGATATATTCGCCGTTAATGTTGAACAGTTGAAGAATTTCTCTGGTACCAAAAAGTATGTATTTTAACCCTAACCAAAAGTGCAGTTTTTAACTGCATGCCAATAAATTGCTAGGGTGTTGAGACTGCCAAAAAGGATTTGAGTACTCTCGGGTTAAGAGGCAAATTGATACAGGAACGTAAAATTGTGTTACGTACAGCAAATTGATGAAGGAATAAAAAATTGTATTATATACTGAATAATAATAATAATCGCTGTCGTTACCTCATCGGGACTGGAGGCTTGATAAGTTCGCATGCTATCGAGCAGCGTCATGTCCATGGCGGTAAGTTCTGCGTCCGACGCATCCTCGTAAACAGGGGTGACGTTGTGGCAAAGAGCCAAGGCTGACGAATAAGAAAAAAATTCTATGGGTACCGTCACAACAAAAAACGATAGAGCGGAAAGATAAAGGAAGTTGGTGATTCCGTCGATATCTCAAGCCATACCGATGAGTGTTGGCCGCAGGGAAGTCGCATCGATTTCAAGGCGACTCCCCTCCACACCCGCGCAAGACCAAACATTCTTGGTCCAATTATAATTCTCACAACTCAGTCTAATTGCGGCCAACTCCGCTTGCAACTCCACACAATTCCAATTCCAATATGCGTGACTCCACAAATTTCAAATTCACAACTCCGCATCCTTTTCACAACTAGTCTGGGCAAAATCAAGTAGGCTACCTAGTGACACATTTCGATTGAATATCAAGATTTGAGTCAAGTATTCCAGTACCGCTCATTATGACATCAAAACAGCACAAATAACTCTGAAAGTTGTATCCGAATCATGCACCTATTTGCGGCCAGAAGGAAAACATTGACAGTTACATGACGACAAATATAACTTCGTACTTGCTAACCATGCTGCGGGGGCTGATTACAGAAATGTTATTTCCACGAGTATTGATACAATTGTGCCAAACATTTTTAGATGCTAAGATAAAATTAATCGAGGTTTCGAGGCTCCAACAATGGGAAGAATGCATCAAAACTACATTTCTGGTGGAAAGAGAAAAACTAGGTGCCAAGAGCATATAAATTTGTTACTCGAAAAAATATGCCATCACTACACGACTCGAGTCATTACAATTGATACTCGAATCATTGTGCTCAGCCCTACTTCACAGATTCAAAATCTAGCAGGAATTTACAATATTTGACTACTATGTGACCACCTGTTCGCTATTTACTACAGCTTTCTACTGCTCAGTTCAAATTCAAGATCAGTCAACCTGAAAATTAACAACCACCAACAAACACCGATGCTTATCAGAAACCTTTACACTTCCACTCGGGCAATACCGCCTTCACGACAACCCGATCACAAACAGACGCCAAAAATGAATCGAGCGAGATAACACACGCACCTTTCACCGCTTCGTGCACACGGTACTGATCGCTCTTCTTGATTTTGGGCTTTTGCTTCCGTACTGTTTGGGATGTGGCCTCCACTTGGGGCTCGGAATCGACGGAAGGATCGGGGTAAGACTGACGCAGGAAGTTCTCCACCTTAGAACGCGACGGGAGAGAAATTATTACCAATACAGAAAACGGAACAAATGAATCATTTTTTTAATCGATGTTTTTAGATCGTGTACTACACAAAGGTCCTGATAACTATTGGAGTGGGAAGTTGCACTCGAAAAGCTTTCAATAAATTATGGCAGCACCAAGCCTACCGCATGATCTCTTGTCAATTACAGTATTTCCGGCAGTGGAATATCGTTTTTCTGAGTTCGCCGGAACACAAACTTATTTCTTTGCTTCAAGTCTACAAGATTCTCCTGGTGTTTTATTGACCAGTTCAAATGATTTTCTGTTGTGAAATGATATATATATATATAATGTGTCGGTATTCGAAAAACTCGATTTGAATCTATCCAAACTGAGCACTTGGTCGCTTCAGAGGACTTCTCGTATAGGAATATTCCATGCCTGAAATGACTCGGCAAAAAGTTCATTTGGACAATGACATGCAGCGAAGAGGGCGCTTCACTTCAGAATAATATGTGGCAAGGATGCGATAAAGTGCGCATGCCGTGGGGCTTGAATCAAAAAATGCAGGTATGCCGCCGTGTTCATTTACTCAGAGTTGTGAGCATTTTTCACATAATCTAATCGTGTACACACTTTGTACAACATGCTGCATTGGGAATAGCGAATCAACCTAAAATTATGGCCGTATCACATTCGAAGCAATATATCTTCACTTCAGAGTTAGAAACACAGTCTGGGGCTAATCAGTTGGCACACTGTCATATGTCAACACGACAGTCGAGAATTACAACTATAGCATAAATCAGGGTTGGAACCAAGTCACAGGTCAATCTCACTTCAATAGTTTGGAGTCGAGTCATTTTCAATTCACCACCGAGTCAAGTCCGAGTCCAAGTCAGCTATTACAGGGTCAAGTCCAAGTTCAAGTCATTACGTTCACTGTTCAGCTTTGAGTTCAATCTGGTTCAAACCACTTTTTTCAACTCTGCCCGAGTGATATTGAATGGCTCGCATTCACAATATAGTAGTTTTCCTCAGCCTTAACAGCAGTTTCTGGCGCTATTTTCAAGTATCAGGACTGATAGACGGAATACCAATAACATGATTAACTTTTCTATTCTTCAAAATTACAATTGGCCATCCTAGTCTCGAGTCATATGACTTGGTTCGAGTCATGCACAATGACTCCAGTACAAGTCGAGTCAATACAAAAATTGACTCGAGTCGAGTAGTTTTACGCATTTGAAAAAATGACTCAAGTCGAGTCATGACTTGATTCATTACAACCCTGGCATATATATTACTCACATCCGGCATAGAGTCCGTACCGTACGACACGGTTCCGACGTGAAGTCGTTTGAATATCATCTCGTTCTTGGTCAGCGTCCCGGTTTTGTCGGTAAGCAGGTAATTGATCCGACCCAATTCTTCGGGAATCGTACTCGTCCTGTGACATTGATGCTAGCAAGCACACGAGCGCAAAAAGCAGTGAAAATTTGTGTTGTACCTGACGATTGTTTCTGCGATGCTTTTGTCTTTCTCGATGAACCAGCTGTAAACCGCTTTTCCCATGTCGAGATTGACACGCAGACTAATCGGTATGATGTAGGAGAAAAGAACGATGAAACGAAACAGATATCGGTACCACGGTCCCTCAAAACCCTAAATTGCGGAATACAAACGTGGGTAGCGGTGGAATTTCAACCAATGGAATTTCAAGTCTACAGTTTTTGTATGATGAAATCTGTGTACATAGGTTACATTACTTATGAACAGTACGATGTGAAGCATCCATTTCGTCTCTAACTTATGCATTGAAGGTACATTTTACCCGACGTAAATGATAAATTCACAAGTTGAAGCTAATAGCATCAGAATTTAAGCACTAGAAATATTCATATTTCGGAAAGTTCAAAATTCACAATATGATCACACATTGGAAATATCCAATTCTCCCAAAATTTTTCAAGTCGATCACGCCTAGATTGCAAAGAAATTTTAGTATTCCACGATACCATTCTAGACTCTACACAAATCCATGAATGTTCTGAGCAAACTCCTACATCAAACAAGTGAGTATTGCATCCTTTACATTCTTTCGCTTTGAGTAATAAAAAGCGAGCTAACACAACAAAGAGGGAAAATAAAGATCGGTTTCACACAGTATCAGCCGATTCTTGAAATGTCTACACTTCCTGTCGCATAATATATAACATTTTATATTCCAATAACTAAGTTTAAATGTGGATAATGTGCACATTGCTATTTCAAAAGACATAGCATAAAGCAAGTGACTTTTGGTCTCTTTAATGCTGTCAATGCAGTTTTATCGTTGGGAAAGCACTGTGAAGTTTTCCCTGAATGAATAGCTTCCCTTGCTACTCATACGAATTTACCAGTCATGACGATTTTGTAAAATGCACGAGTCGTATAATAATATGTCACAACTGAGTACCGTACACAATATGCCTTACTCTAAAATTAGGAAGTACGGAATCTAACATTGAGCTATCTTTTTGGTATGGTTAAGACACTTTTCCAACTTACGTAAATAAGCCTAAACCTTTAGATCCAGACTCGATTTGACTGACATCAAAATATATGACATGAATTATGGAATTAACGATCCTGCGCAATATTTTCACCGCAACTTCCAATTCGAGACAACAGTTAGTTAACCAGAAATGACAGTTACAGAGCGTACGTTATTCCAAGGGTTTTTGACTACCGCTATCACAAATTATACGTTGCTATTACACAGAGAAACATTGCAAGTATTGCAATGAAGATCTAATAGTCTTGAATTCCAATAAGAAACACACTCGGCAGGTCTTAGATACCGTAGGAATTTGTTACATTTCTATATGACATGAACTAAGTCCAATAGTGCAGTTGAGCAACTGTGCAGCAAGACAAAGAGTAAATCCATCGGAAATTCCACAGGTAATGTAAACAATATCACCGGATTGGCATTATAAACTTGACAAAATATCAAAGAAGCTATTTTTACGTTGTTTAAGCCAAATTGAAACTCGATAGATTAACAAATTACCTTCACGATAATGAGTGCAAAAGAGAGAACGATCACAGCAACGAACAATATTTTAGTCAGCCTGTTAATTTCTTCGTCCAACAGTCCGATCTAAAGGCACAACAAAAACCGTATTAGCAAATGCACAAAATCCAAGACACTCAGCTGATCAGCAAAAACTTCAAACCAACCTTAGTCTGCGGATTGGACGCGTTCATCACGCTTCGCGTGTGCTTGCCAGTGTACACGACCACCCCTACTGCGGTGCCCGACGCCACAACCGTGTCGGCCCACAGTGTGTTTTCAATGCTCAGTGATTCGTCAACGTTGCCGGATAAATCGTCCGCCTGAATACGAGCGTTCGACGTATTGTACACTGGTTTTATACTGCATCTGCTGATTCTTATTTGTATCACAGGCTCGGGTGGGTGTTTGGCAGCTGGACGAGCATGAGCATGGATGTGAAAATTTTAGCTGGGTATGGATTAAAACACAAAATTTCCAATAATTTGAATTTGACTCGAGTTTTGAATGAATTTCAGTCAGTGCCACAAATTTAACTTTGAGCATAACTCAGATAAAATTCTACATTCAAGAGTTGGATTCGGTCTTGCATATTAATCTCAAATACAGGATTAGGATTTCAAAATAGTAATAGTAATTCTCAAGAAGTTAATATACTTCATCAAGTAGGTTTGAGGCCTCCAAGTAAATTTGTCGTGTCACATTCGTTTGCAACGCATACAAACGAGGACATCTACCAAGTTCCAAAGTGCACACAAGTCGGAATTTACAAAGATAAAAATTCAAGATACCGAGCCCCGGACCGTCACAAAATCGTGTATGTCCCAACACGAAATCCACTCACGGTAGTGAAGGTGCCGGTAAACGAATGAATGTCGATCTGCGGCTTTTCCGCGTACAGGAACGGCTGCAATCGAAAAATATCCGCGGTGGACGGTGCTTTCTGCGTGCTTGCGATCGCAATCCTGAGTTTCCAATCCGTTTCTCCGTCGAGCTGATCGGTGCGAATGAAACAAGTTCCTGCAATGATTGTCATTTTTCAACGACTTGCTAGGTCACAATATTAACCGCTTCGCAAATACCGTTTTTCTCTGACGTACGGAGAAATATCAAATCGGCAGGTATCCTCTGATCTTTCTCGATCACAACAACATCGGACACCTAAGAATAAAAGATGAAACCATTGTAACGATTGATATGAAGACAATTAATATTTAAGGAACGTCGTATATAGCATTTAGATGCTGTCTGCTGGGGGTTTATAAAACATTAGCATATCCTGGCTTGCATATTTTGAAAAAAATTGTCAGCATTTTACTGGTTGGAAGTAAGCAAGAATTGGCTTGCAGTGAGCAACTGAACAACTGAATATTCAGAACAGCAGCTTTTGGAAAATAAACTTTAACAGACGTTGATCACATTCATTTACAATTGATCATTTTGCTAGATCGCAAAATATTCAAGAAGTCATATACTGCCAATACCGTTGAATAACTTGAAAGGAATATATCAATTACCAGCACTATCAGTCACATCGACTTTCTAGGCAGGAAATATGTGCATTGTGCACCAAGCTCAAAGCATCAAGTACCACATTAACATACAGCTTAGGTTTTGCATTTTACCGCTACTCATAGTTAGTTATTAATATTGTCATTAAACTATTATGATCCCTACGCAAAATTCGATCAGAGAAAAGTCATGTGACACTATAATCATATTAGGTGCCTCAATAATACCAAGTGTTCAATTTAAATACACAGAAAAATAGAAACAGCGTACTGGTAGTAAACCGAGAATATATAACATAAAAGATTCAAGGAATTGGAAAGTCCCATCAGAAAAATTCCAGTTGCGATTATTACATATATCTGTATGCGTGATACAATGATCAAAGTCTCAGTGTCCTGCATTCCACCAAAGCAACAACATTATGTACCTTGATATTACAGGCTGCGATATCAACAATCCTTCCGTCCGTCAAAATCTTCTTATACATTGTATTATTGATATCTTTATCACGAAAATATCTGCGAAGTTCATCTAATCCTTCACGAAGCAAGGTCACACCAAGCACAAAAGCCTTGATAACAAACAAAGAATCCGTCACATAGATAGAAAAGAGTACATAATTGATGTCATACCAAAGGTGCCCAGTAAGTGTACAGGTAACCGATCTTGAGTGCCGGTATAAATTGCGTGCAGGCCATCACCAAAAAATACAGATTGAGGAAAAATTTGAATTGATTGTAGAGCACCTGAAAAATTAACATGGGAAAAATAAGAGGTGGGAAACACCTGTACGAAGTGCATGTGTGGTTCATCAATAGCCACCAATTGACCATACTCCTGATACTCAACAGGCCAAGCCCTAGTAATAGGCTATTAATTTATAACTATCACACTCAAGACAGCCAGTAGACTGTCATGCATTAAAAAAAACATGATATCCATCACATCCGATCTATACGAGTAATACGACTATTTATTATGACTATTAACGTGTGACAACGGCAGTCATAAACAGGTTACTGCATCGTGCTACCCAATATCAACTATCAAGTCAAAAAAGAGAATATTTCTACTCACTCCTGGAACAAAAGTAATGATGTTATATTTCTGATTGCAAATTCTGTTAGGCGGAAACCTCGACTCCCTGCCATCGAGAGTGTTGGCCTGAAAGTATACACATAACTTTAAACACAACAAGGCTTGCTTCTCGAATAACATGTACCTCAATGCCAACGTGTATGGTCCGTGGACCGAGTTCATTTCTTTTACGGCAGCATGCACATAGGCTGAAAAACAAAATGACACAAGGTAAAGTAGAGGCCCTAGCCTAATTATCGAATGTGTTCTCGAATGCAGAAAAAATTTGGAAATGTTTTGTGACAAGAGCCTATTCTCGGTCACTCAGATGATGATAAGTTGACTAGAGGTAGAATCCTTCTTATGAAAAAAAATATGACTAAAAAGAAGCACTGCAACTGTTATTGTTCCATCGTATCAGAACCAAACCCTCAGTAGGCTAGTCGTTTTCATAATATTCATAAACCCACCCGTCTACCAAGGGCCGCAGCAGCAAAAGTAGCCCACTACACAGATTGAAATGAAGTTCAGATCCCGATCTCATTGCATATTTGCAGTGTAGGAAATCTAATCACGTTCGAGTACATGATTGATAATTGTGGTTGAGGCAATAGCTTATTGTAACAGACATGAAAATTTCAACTTCAAAGATTGAACAGAAAGTGTTGGATTATCTTCCCTACCGCTCGAACCGCTTCCCTACCTTACCGCTTGGGTAGGGTTGTGTTAAGTGTAGCCTATATTACATGTGATCAATAGGGCAAGTTTTTGTTGCAGTCAAATCCCTGGAAAGTTGCAATTACTTTTCACAAAAGTTGGAGTAAAAAGTTGCATTTATTATTCACAAAATTGGCACTGAAAAGTTGCATTTATGGACAAGTCCCTTGAAATTATTAGGTTATGAGATACTCAAATCAATCCGTATCCAAGGCACTGTAGCAAAACTGGGTGTTAGCGACTTTAACAAATTCATAGGCCTGACAAAATTAACCTGGTGCACATAATTTTCGGCGGTCTAGCCTGAATGTACGTCAAATCAGAAAGGACCTCAAATTTAAATGACAGTGACATAATCAAGCAATTTATTTGCATATAGTTCCAAGTATTTCCAGTAAAAAGTAAGCTGCACGAAAAAATCGAAAAAAATATGCAAAAAGTTTCATGAAAAATTGAAAAACTTGCAAAAAAGTAGCATGAATAACTGGAGAAAAGTTGCAATATAAGACTCCTTCAAACAGCTTAAAGCAGCATACTACATAACTTCCGAGTATTTAGGAAGCTACCGGAAGTGGTAAAAAATGTTGCAAAAAATTGCCCTACTGATCAATGATCATACAATATAATAGTATAATGCTGCAGAGAAATGATTCAACTGCCTTACCTATGATATAGGTTTGACAAGCATAAGCAACATCTGGACGCGAAACCACGCCTATCTAGAGGCGTTGTGGAGTATGTCTCCAAATCATCGTCTTCCGTTGTCATTTCGATTTCAGTTGGACCCATCGACATCAGTGGAATTTCGTCCAAGCCACTTAGAGAAACATTGCTATAAAGTAAAAGCAATTTCAATGCTCACTGTGGTCAACAGACGTCATGAGGGGAAATTTCATATATTGTAAAGTTCCTGCGAACGACTGAAATCAACTTCTACCTTAGAAATCACTTAATAATATATTTTATTGCAAAACTGAGACCAGGAACTATATTATGTCAAATTACTGAGAAACAGCATATAACCTGACAAATTCAACTGTTACAAAATCAGTATAAATAACTGAGCTTGAGTTACTATTTAGAATATCCTAAAACCAGACAATCGCACTTGGGAGTCCAAGTTAAAGAGTCATTGCTTATCAAATAAGCCTCCGAAGACATTATTAACTCGCTGTGCTGGCAGCAAAAATAGTGCACTTTCTGGTAATGTTGGTTATCTAGACAAATGTCATCAGATAAACAGAAGATCTTGCTGGCACGGCAGGGTCAGCAACTATAGAGTTATTACACTATGAAATTGAGAAATGTCTAATTAAAATGTTCCAGATTTATCAGTGGATATCAACTAGCTGGGAATATAATACAGCCAGATAAGTTCACCAAAATTAACCAAGAAATTATAGCAACTATGCAACTAGTATCCAGAGTGGAATTGGTGGTAACCTGGTAACGTCACGTGCAACTTTCCGTTCAATTACTTAATTGTTTTATGAAAGAAACCCCTCTGTCACGCGCAACTTGTTGACGAAAACAACCAGTTTCCAGTCTGGACTAGTATTAATATTCAATTCACTGATGCTGTGGTATATAGTAATCATAGAATAGCAGAACAGTTGAACTATCCATCCCTTTACAGACATGACATCACTCATCAGAGACAATAACCCTATCAACAATCAACAATAACAAAAGCAACTGTTAAACAGCATATTGATATTGAAATGAAAATGAATATTTTCGGCTGACACTTATCAGGGGTTATCGTCAGCAACTAGTATAGAATTGGAAAGAACATTGTAAAAGCCAGAGTGGAATCGGTGGCAACGGCACGCACAACGTCACGCGAGCATTTATATCTGATCACGCCGATTAATTAATTATGATGACGTCACAAAGCGATAATATAGTCCAGATCCAGAATAAGGCGCTTGCGCTTTACAATGAGCTGAAGCAAGCGTGTTATTTGCGTAACAGCGAATATACGGCGTAGCCCTAGTCCGGCGTATACCAGGTCTATTTTAGCACATTGTGTCGTTTAATAAGTAATTCAGTATTGAATCAGAGCGAAAAATATTTCCGTCACGCGGATGAAATTTTCCAATCACGCGAGAAATCTGTCTGTCACGCACAACATGTTGTCGAAAACAACCACCGATTCCAGTCTGGTGTAAAAGGAACTGTGAATTCAAGACAGCCTTTAGTGCACAATTACAATGGATCTAATATAGCAGATGACCTCAAATCACCTGACTCTATTGGATCAGGAGACATGATCGATCAACGGTTGTAGGATATACATATATAGCACAAATATGGCCTCAGGGCAAATACATTGCCCATTGTAAAAGCTGTAATTATATTAACTTCATTAAAGAAACATATTTGATGGATATACCTGGGACAATCCGGCACACTTCATTGTTGCTTAGTATATTTTGATGTTGAGTATTGACAATAAGGCTTGGTGATGTGACACTTAGATTTCCCCGTACTGACACAATGACACTAATTTCGATACCAACCTCGAGAGACGTGCTGAGAC
>ATSW01000692.1:0-14367 GCA_000444245.1 Botryllus schlosseri
TGATGACTTAAAAACGCTAGACACTAAATTTGGGTCCATTATGACCAGTAGAAGCCGTGTAGTTCAATGTTTTGATCCAATTTATGAAATGATAGGAGTATTTACAGTAGCAAATTTTGACACTTCGATATGACCAAACGTCCTTTCTCTGGTTTCTGAAAATGTCCTCCAAGGACGCCTAAATGTACCTTCCTTGGTAAAAATGTCCTCCCTTCCCGATTCCAAAATATGGTAGCCTTGCATGCAAACATCGTGTTCCAGGCATGCCTGAAGGGAGAGTGATAAGGCCGTGCGATAGTAACATTGCTAATTTGAGAAATATAAGTGTATGACTATAGATAACTAACCTACGGATAGATACGAAACACCTGTCGTGACGCTTGCTTGACCGGAGTAAATTACTGCTCAGCAATCCGAACGCAGCGTAATTGCTAATCCCATAGCTGACGACCTAAGTGCTCAAATTAAATAGAGTTGATCATATTTGAAAGCTACCGTCGCACTGATTTCGAAAATATACATTAAAATCTGATCAGGGCAGCGGGACACACTCAAAATACACCTCAGAGTCAGAAAATCTGCATTGTTGTAAACAATCGCAACCATGCCAGGGCCATTGTTATGGTTATTGTGCTGCGTCGCTGCCATTGTTAGCAACAATGCCGATTTTCAGACTCTGAAGGCTATTTCGAGCTGGTTCCATACCCTTAATGAACTTTTAATGTATATTTTCAGAATCAACGCGACAGTAGCTTTCAAATAAGATCAACTCTATTTAATTTGAGCGCTCAGGTCGTCAGCTATGGCATGCTGGTCAGATTGCTGAGCAATAATTTCCTCCAGGCAAGAGAGCATGACGACCGGTGTTGCGTTCACATTCTATGCTAATAGTGAACGGAAGCAGAGCTACCCTCACCACTTTCATGCAATGTTTGTGTCTAGGCAAGTTGCATTACTCTGAGCTTACAGGTCTGATGGGCCGAGACAATACCCCAAAGCATCAAACACAAACAAATATATAAAGCAAGAGAAATAACAGTAACGTTTATTAGAATATGTAATCAGCAGTATCAAGTGCAAGGCAGTATCACTAACAAACAAAAAAGATGTTTCCGTCATCTCATTTTCAACGTACAAAAAGAACTCAAACGCGTCCAATTCCTCCTCGACTACGTCGACGGCGGTTGCTTTTTAACAAAACTTATGTCGGCCGAGTCCGATTTCGAATTCAGGCCGCTCGTGGAAGGCTCGGAATCGTCAGAACAGTGGAATCGATTGCGGGTCCCCCGTCTCGGTCTGCGCCGAGCGTTACGCTGTCTCGACTCGGACACGGTTGAGTTGTCGTCCGAATCTGAGCTGCCGCATAGTTCCGCTTGGGAGAAGTCCTTCTTACGCCGCTTTGTTTTTGGCGCGCAGAATAGCTTTTTAGGTTGGTCCTGAGTTGCTGGCAGCAAGTCTTGCGTGGAATACGATATACCCACTTTGTCGTCTTCTTTCACAGTGGCCCTGAGCTTTTTCAAGCGATTTTTAGTTTCATCCGGTATAACTGCAAGAGAGATAAAAAGAGACTTAGGACAGCAGCAAGGAGACGTCCAACTACCAAGTACTGCCGTTTAAATAAGGAAAATGAATTACTACCGGCCACCTCTGGTAGTCATGGACCAATCGCTCCCCAAGTCATTTTTCATCGTCCTATTACACAACAACCCAAAAATATTATCGAATTACCGTTTACTTCCGATCCCTGCCCTTTGGCTTCGAGCGGCCGGAGAAAAGTGTCCCGTATCATGCTGGCGTCGGCATCGTCTGCACTGGATCCCGACAACGACACTTCCTCGGATGCGACGGTGTGAAATGGTCGATGGCTGCAACGATTAAATTCAGGATGGTGAGTGCTTACCGTGACACCAGACTTGTACAAGCTACTGGAATTTTGTAATTCACAACCAGGGTTGCAATGCTCGAGTCAATTTGTGTATTGACTCGACTATTAGTTCGGGATTAGGACGGCTAAGACAGGCATTTGAATAGTATTTCGTTTATTCGTATTTCGCCTATCAGTACTGGCACTGGATAAATAGGGACAGAATCTGTTAAGAATGAGGAAATTTACAATATCATGAATGCGCGGCACTCTATATCTCCCGAGCACAGTTGAAATACGCGGGTTGAACATGACTTGAACTCAAAACCGAAGACAATGACCAGGACTCTGCTAACCCTTTGCTCACTTACTTGGACTTAACTCAGTGGCGAATTGAAAATGACTGAGTCAAACTACAAAAGTGAAATTGACTTGCAACTTGGTTACCACCCTGTGCGCAACTAGAACTACTCACTTTTCAAAATCAGCAAATAGCAATGGAACTAGTACTTTCAAAATCCAATAATTGCTATTGAAATGAACCCGAATATTTTCGGCTGACACTCGTCAGGGGTAATCGTCAGCAACTAGTAGAGGATTGGAAAGAACATGGTATATCAACAATCGTATCTCAATATATGATGTCACCAGCATGAAATGAGATCTCAAACAAGAGAGCGTTCAATGTACCATTTTAAGATGGTACACGGATTCCTTTCGATAACTAAGCTTGGGCCGATGTATTGTGATAAAGGTCTGCTCCAAGGCACACAAATGATAGTGTGAGCGGCCCCTCCCGATGACGCGAAATCTGTCGTCTCGAGAATTTTTCGCACAGGCGGGATTATACAACAGGTGTTTGCCAATGGCAGAATTTACGTATGGCCTTTGAATGCTCAGCGTCAAGCTTAAGCGGATGAGTCAAGGGCGAGCTTTTCACCGAGAGTGATGCACATGTTCTGATAAATCTTGGGACATGCTGGTTTATGCGTTCCTGCAACAATTCGATGTTCTTCCTACGAAACCGCAAAAAATCCACATCTAGAACCGGAACTAGAACTACAACTACTCACTCTTCAAAATTCGCAACTAGAACTATTCACTTTAAAAAATCTGCAACTACAACTGAACTAGAACTACCCACTTTTCAACATCTGCAACTATAACTGCACAATTTCAAAGTCAGCAACTAGAACTAGACCTAGACCAACTAAGAAACAGTAGCTAGTTTACCACCAACCAACTAGATCAAAAGTTTGAACAAGTTTGCGATGCACCAATATCGCTAACCTCTCGTCCGACTCGCCAGAATCGTCGTCGGAGCCCGTCTCCTCGTTCTCGTGCTGCAGCAGGCTGTCGAAGAACGCCAACATCTTCGGGTCCTCCTCCGTGTTCTCGGTGTGGTAGTCGTGAGCCATACTCGAACTGGGAAGCAAAGGTGTGGTTGTTAACGAAGCGTTTATACCTTTTAGGGGTACCCGAGTAGGCTTCGACCACGCAACCCAGCGACCAGGTATTTAACACGAGCTTCCACTGGTACGATGTGACTTCTACGTCACCTGAAATCTACAACGTTATTTCTAATTATCCTTGCCAATGGTGACTCCTTTGAACATTACTGAAAGCTACAACTTTTGGATTGATTTGCATCATTTTTACGAATGAAATTGTGAAGAGAACGGACCGAAATACATCGTCAGTTATTTTTGCTCTTGAAAATCAGAATGGTGGCATAAAAAGATATGATACTCTGCCGTTAGACATCAATTTTCAAAAAATAGAAAACGGAAGGTAAGAATTACAAATTATTCACCTCTCGAGAATCAATTCAATGTATTCGGTATGGGAGTATCTCTTCCTGGGTACTTCAGCACGGCATTTTTTATCGTCGTGACAGTGCGGCAGACGTTCCGTGCACCAGAGCTTGATCATTTTCTCCACGCCGCAAGAGACCAGCATGTTCGTAAGTGGGTTGAATCTCACCTAAACGGTAGCGACTGGTTTGATCAAGGAATCAAAGATAAAGAGTCCGTATCATTTGAAAATATTTTTTATAAAAGCAACTAATCACATAGTAGGTCAGCATTTTAGTGTGCGAGCAGATAGCAGATAATTAAAAGACTGTGCATTGAACAACAATAGAAAAAAAACACACTTAATCAAAAGGGTAGAATTTGCCCCTGCATATTTTATCCATAGCGACATGTCCACTTTCAAGCCCAATCCAGCAATCAGTCTGGGCCCTACCTGATTCACAATGGACCGATGCCCGTGCAGTAGTTTTGAAGGTCGTCCAATGAGCTTATTCTGCAGGCTGTCTTCGGGAATCTTCCATACGTAAACGCCGAAATCGTCGGATCCCGATACAATGTACTGAACAAAAAGAGAGAAAGAGCGGATAAAAACAATCTACACAGGAGCAACACGGAATGATACCTGGTCTTTATCGCCGGCAAAGCAGCAGCTTTTCATGGTGCACGCGTTACAGTAGCCTTCGGAATCGAACTCAAAAACGCTTTCCTGAAACGGTGTCGAGGTCTTTAGAGAGGTGGTCATAGTACTTAGCGTTGCTACTCAATTCAAAGTTGAAGTAGAAATTGAAAGGTCTCAGGGAACTGCTCGAGTGAATAGTTTGAAACAGGTTTGTTCGAGGGGTCGTATACTATTTGCAGTTAATCAAAGATGGCTACTTTCCAAATTCGAAGATGCATCATTGCAACAAACGCAAAACGAGAATTGACACTACAATAAGGTACAATATTCAAAAATATATACGGTCAACATGATACAGCTATTTCACATAGTTTTCATGACAATTTAATTCATGAACATAATGTAAACTAATGAAAAACTCATTTCTACTTTAAAAAATTCAAGATGCAAGAGTAAGAAATAGACCTAGTCAAATAGCATAACCTCTCAAGTAAGCAGTGCTAGTAAGAAAGGCTTAGTTAGACGCTAGTAAAAGTAATGACCGCATCTGTGTATTTATAAAATCTGCAACAACATTTCAAGAATACTGTCATCAATTTGAAAACTTGGATTCCAATTCATCACCACGTCTCGAACAGGATACATTTGTGAGACACAAGCACTTCACCGTCGACGATCAAAATCTAAGCATTGCCTGTATTGGACTGAATTTACCCCAAGCCAGCCGACATCAGAAGGCAGTTTTCGACAGAGTAAAGTGAAGACTCACACTTTCGTTGATATTGAAGAGTGCCATCGGTTGGCGCCGTCTGAGCAGAAGAAGTTGATTCCCTGTCTTGTTAAAACGAGCGCTCATTGCACGCTGTTTCGAACGCTTCTCCCCGTAATGCAGAACCTCTCTGCGACAAAGATGCGTAACCAATCATGCCAAACACAAATAACATATCCCCATAAAATAGACATGAAATTAAGAGGTCAGGAATGGCTGCAAACACAAGTAATCAGTAAACAGGCATTTCCATACTTTTTTGGGCTCCTGATATCCCAGAGCGCCATCCCGTCCCAGGAATGGGCAGTAGCAATCAGATGGTGATCAACAGGGCTGAAAGTGACGCTATGAAACGCCGTGTATCTCTTGGCCAGGCATATGCCGTCCGCTTTAGGTAACCTGATAATGCGACGCGTAACTGAATGAAGCCCGCTATCTAGGCCCATGCATATGGAGGTTTAATACCAGTAGTGTATAAGAACTTAAGAAGACATGGGATGATTACCTCCCAGTTTCATCGCGACACCAGTAGCTATGGTAAGGCGCTCTACAATCAAAAGATTATAATTAAGGATACGGTAATATCAAAATTTACAGCCAGTCCAAGAGCCTGATAGCTCAAGAAAACTTCGCGGGCAGAATATTTATATTTGCAGTTCAATGCCGTAAAATGGCAAAACACTCCGAACAAATTGATCTGTACAGTCTCATACTCAGCACTATTTTGAAGCCATACACCATTATGATACTTGGTAATCTATTACTAGTATCACCGGTTCATCACTTACGTGCACTCGGCTGGAGTTTTGTAGTAGGCCTACATAAATGAATTATATAAATATGCCGTATTTCATTTGTTATTGCCGGATACGGTAGAAATATTGAGGAGGGTTGGTTCGATTACGTTCACAATAAGAACAGTTTTGTTCAAAATAAGAACAGTCTCATGTTCACAATAAGACTGTGTTGCCACTCTGACATCGTGTCTGGGATATGTTGGTGCTGCGACTGACGTTATTGTGAATATTACGACTGTTCTTATTGTGAACATGAGACTGCTCATATTTTGAGAAAAACTGTTCTTATTGTGAACATAATCGAACCAACCCTGTAGGAAATATTGGCAAAAATAATATGATATCAACGAAGTCGTCATCAGCTAAAAATTCGGTCACCGGTCGCACTCTACTTCTGATGGTACCATAGCAGCGAATTGAAACCCACCTTGTGTCCAAAATATGAATGGTGCCGTCCTCACACGCAGCTGCGATCTGATATTCGTTCACAGGGTTTGCCGACAGCCCATAGACCGACGCGTCACAAACAAAAACATCGGCTAGCATGTTGGTACCGAGATCGTGCACGATAATTTGACCGTCGTTACCTTCAAAAGTCATAAATAGATATACCATCAACAGGATGTATTCGGGAATGAATACTGTAGGTCTACATACCTGATGACATCAATCGGTCATCGCTCCTGCTAAAAGCCAAGCAAAATATATTGGAAAGGTGAGTTGCTTTCATTGGGACCGGTTGGTACGTTGGCTTCTGTATCGCATGATTGATGTTCCAAAGTAAGACACGCTTATCGTCACCGCCTGCGCAAGAGGAAATGGCTAAATAACTACCCATATTTGAGATATATGCGTCTCTATTCCATGGTGTTTCACATCAGATAAATTTATTCACCATAACAAGACAAATGAACGGGCTATTTTTACTCACTCATAAAGTGATGCAAATCTACTTTCTACTCCACAAAATCATAAGCGCAAAAAAGTAAGTAGAGTTTCTCGAAAAACTGTCAAGTTGAAGCCAAAGTACTCTTAGAAAATAACCAGGGTTGTAACCAAGTCACAAGGCTCCGAGTCACAAGTCAATCTCACTTTTATAGTTTTGACTCGCCTAAAGTCGAGTCATTTTCAATTCACCATCGAGTCATATCCGAGTCCAAGTCAGCGGGCAGAGCGTCGAGTCCGAGTCATGGTATTATGATTCGAGTCCAAGTCATTGTGTTGACTGCTCAGTTTCCAGTTAAAGTCTTGTCTATTTATAACTGTTTGGTGATATCGAATGGTTCGCATTTATAATATACCAATTCTCTACACTTTTAGCAGTTTCTGGTCGCATTTTCAAGTACCAGTTTACCAATTGACGAAATCCCAATAGTGTGGTTACTTTACTATTCTACGAAATTACAATGAAATGTTAGCCTTGGCCTTCTGAGTCTCGAGTCATATGACTTGGTTCGAGTCATGCAAAATGACTCGAGTCCAAGTCCAGTCAATACACAGATTGACTTGAGACGAGTAGAGTCATACCCGCATTTTGAAAAAAATGACTCGAGTCAAGTCGAGTCATTACAACCCTGAAAATAACAACTAGTGCAGATAGGCAAAATCCACTTCAAAGTTACAAGTGCTCGGCTACAGACCATCACTGCTCAAAAGCAATAAAAGCAAATGAACACGAGCAGATAACTCTCAATCGTAAATACCTGAAGCAAGATAATGCCCCGCAATATTCGAGAACTCCAATGCGTTGACGCATCCATAATGTGCGGCGAGATTTTGATAGTACAGTGAATCAAACAAGTCGAAACGTTCCCTTAAAAATGAACGCATAAATGAACGAGGTTTCGAATGTTTATTTTTCCATATCACACCTGCGATATACCACTGATTGCTTCTTTCTTCCGTGTGTTTGCAGCTTGTTGAGATAGACCGTGGGATGATAGTCCATGTTGCAGCGATACCCTTGAGTACAGGCGAACTTTACGCCTTTGTGCGATGGCTTTTGATTGTCAACGAAAACGGAAAACAAAAGTAATTATAGAAATTAGGGAAATTAATCTGTAAGATATTACAAATACGATTTACAATCGGAAAAATCATGCGAGTTACCGATCGAAATGAAGGAATAGCATGGAAACGTATTGGACAGCACAATTACACGGCTTGAAAACAGGGCACCAAGCCTAACAAAGATATTTATATCCCTGGAGAGAATGAAATATACAAATATTTATAACAATTGTGGTGCTCGTGCACATACAGATGACTAGGCCTATCCTGTGATTTCAAACTGAATTTTTTCATGAAAACCAGTATCAAACACAAACAAACCACTAAGACACTACTCTTTCAGAGAGATGTAGACATAGGCAGTACTTGTGAAGAAAATATACCAAAGCCTGTAGGGTAACAGTCAATACTGTACAAACTGGTCAATTTTTTTTTACAAGTTATCTCATTTCGGACATGTCAATAGCCCTAATCCAACAAAATTGAACAAAAATATTGAAAATGTTCTCCCAACAGAGTGAGCGCATTTCAACATTACCATGCCATATTGCCATACCAAATGTGATAGGGGCATCATCTCAGAAAATATACGATCCTTCAAATTTATAGGATTACTCGTTTCAGAGCTAAAGGCACACAAGTAGTTGAAAGTGAAGCATGGCCCTCTGTTGTTATACAGATCAATTTTGATTTCGATTGAAGGGATGGGGTGAGGCATAACCAATCTCAAAGAGGGATGTTATACCCCCTATAACCATGGGTGTTTCGATCACTCCAAATGTTGGGAATGAACTAGAATTGTAGTAGAGTTCGAGTAACAAGAAGTTCATTGAAATGGCCGATTCTTGTCCACATCGTCATAAATACACTGAAAACACCAAGGAACTGTACTGATTTGCGTCTTGTTCGAAGCCGAGTTCAGTGCTGAGTCCATTCGATACTTTTCAAATCGATACCTTCTTGCGCCATCTCCCACAGCGGGCTGAGTTCCCTCAATCGTTCCACATGCGTGATGACTTGTTCGGCAATATACTCGACCTCTGCATCAGTCGTGAACCTACCGATTCCAAACCGTATCGAGGAATGCGCCAAATCGTCGTCGGTGCCGATAGCTCTGAGAACGTAGCTAGGTTCGAGAGACGCTGAGGTACAAGCGCTACCAGATGACAGCGCTATGTCTTTTAGCGCCATCAGTAAACTCTCTCCTTCGACAAAAGCAAAAGATAAATTCAAACACCCTGAATAGGTGTGGTGCGTGTCCCCGTTCCTGATAACGTGCGTTAATTTATCCGTTATTAATCTGTATAATTTATCCGATAACGCACCGACGCGTTCTGCATCGTACTCCATTTCTTGTTGCGACAAACTGCACGCCGCCCCGAGCCCCACGATTAAAGGCGTCGGTACTGTACCACTTCGTAACCCCCTTTCTTGTCCACCGCCACTTTGCAAAGCTTCCAGTCTGACACGCGGCCTGCGGCGCACGTATAAAGCGCCAACGCCTTTGGGGCCGTAGATTTTATGACCGCTGATCGACATCAAGTCAATTTTCATGTCGTTAACGTCAACAGGAATTTTGCCGACCGCTTGCGCTGCGTCCGTGTGGAAAAACACTTTGCGCTCACGACACATTTCGCCGATTTCCTTCATTTGCTGCACGACGCCGATTTCGTTATTTACAAACATGACCGAAAGGAGGGACGTCTCAGGCCGGAATGCAGATTCCAGAACTTTCAAGTCAATCATTCCGTTTTCTTGAACCGGTAAATAGGTAACATCCAACCCTTCGTTGGTTAAGGCACGGCACGAGTCTAGGACGCATTTATGCTCAATTTGTGAAGTGATGACATGATTTTTTTTGTTTTTGTAAAAACGCCCGACTCCTTTTATCGCCAAGTTATTTGATTCGGTAGCTCCGCTTGTGAATATTATCTCTCTCGGATCTGCGTTAATTAAATTGGCAACTTCCGCTCTCGCTAACTCGACAGAGTCTTCCGCCTGCCATCCATACGCGTGGGTTCTGCTGTGCGGGTTTCCGTAATAGCTGACCAGATATGGAAGCATCCTGTCCAGTACTCTAGGATCTAGGGGAGAAGTGGCTTGGACGTCCATGTACACGGGACGTGTGTCGGGACTCCATTCGTGGTGACCTTTGTCTATCGTGGCTTGGGCGACGGTCAGCTGTAAACGACGAGACGACGTCGAGAAGAATCTTTTTGCGACTGAATTCAGCATTGCGACTTGGATGAGTGTAATAATCTGGTATTAAAAGAGAAATTTAATTCGTTAACTACAGCGTTTAAACCAGCAAGTGATCAAGGATGGGTGATCATAATGATGCTACTCGGAATTGTAATCTCTGCGCTGCTGAAAAATGATAGCTTTCACACCGTGTAATGGAATGTCTTGGAACTTATTTCAGCAAACATTTGGAAAGTAAATTTGATCATTACTCGTTAGTCGTTATATAAGTATCAATGAAGCGACTCTTCATGTTTTTATTACTGGTTCATCAATCATCACAATTTAGTTACACTTCAGTAATTGTTTTCGGCAATAAATTGCACATGACAGTAGGGTTTATTGCACTGAATAATGATGTGATTGAACGAAAAACTGTGTGTGATGTCTGCACTAATTCCACTTTCACCATTAAGCAGCGGGTATGAAACCAATTGAGTTGCGCTTTCAAAAGATTTCTGTAGATATGGCAGAAGCTTTTTCAACTATGGTTAGAACTCACTAAATATTGACTTCGATTACTGAAGATTCCTGCTAATGCATGTCATAGCAGGAGTCATTGATTTGTTATCTGGATCCTAGATGTTTAGAAAAATAGGCGTATTTGTGCCATGACAACATTTGCGGATGAACTTTTCCCAGGGACCGATTGTAGTTGAAGAGCAAGAACATATAGTAAACGTAATTAATATTATCGACTGTATCGGTAACTCAAAACATTATTGGACTGGTGGAACTGTTGTTCTAAAAAACAAAATCAGCATCAGCCTCCTGGTAACATCACTCTGGTGAAAATATAGATTGTAGAGTTGCGTAAATTTTACATAATCATTTTTTCTGTCTACAAAGAAACTCATTGGTATTCTGTAATTACAAAAGAATAACCAAGTCATGTACTCATGTGCGTGCCTGCTCTGAGTGCTTTTTAACGTTTTCATGTTTTTCAACTTCTGGTACGAGTTTAAATGATTGATCGCCAACTCACCAAGTTGTTCGGACTACTATCTTTTCAACTTATTATATCATGTTTATATGATTATGAAAATGGCGGCAATGAAGCATTCGTGCTCTAACTTACTAAAATCGCGCGATCTCAGTTTCTAAAATTTCACGCGATCGTTTTCATGAATACACGTGCTATATAATACATCACAGCCCCATCGCTTTATCGCACGGAAACTTATCGAAAACGACCACAAGCAGAGGCTGAAGCAAAGCAAGCAAGCAGCCTCAACGCACAACTCGCACGCATCGTCGCATAGTTATTATTATGCAACTGGTGCCTAGAAGTGATTTCAATCACTCGTCGGTATCTACGTAACAAGACGTAAAGTGCTACGAAAACGCCGATGAACTGCGTTCAGTTCAGATAAGTTCCATTTATCATTATCAATACTTTCAATGTTTTAACACTATTTTGTCGCTACTGTCAAGGTTTGGTCTAGGGATATTTAGACTAAACTTGACCCGACTGAGTCAAAGCTTTTTCTCAAGATTACTAACTTAACATCGCATTGTGCATTGTGTGTGTGTATTGGGCAGATGAGAATATAATCCGACGATTCCTGACGATTATTATTATTATTAGTAATATACACTTCTTCCCGACTCCTTTCTGTACCACCCCCGCCAGTTAGCTCACGGAGTTATGTACATGCAGTCCGGGTCTGTTTTTTAGGTAATACAGTAAACTCCCTTGCTATTTAAATTAACCATATGAAGGTAGACAGAAGGTTGTTATAATGGTTGTAGCACCGGGGATTAGTTCTGAGGTGACAATGTGGAAATATTCCAATCAGCGGTAGTGTACTATAGCTAAGAGTGAAGACCTGTCGTAACAACAGTGTTTGCAATCAGTGCGCTAGACCTCGCAGTATGATGTATGCACCAAGAAACAATAATCAAGAAAGTATATAATTTTATTTTTTCACCCTTTTCTAGTTTTACAAACTACCGGAAACAATAATATAAAAATGTCGCAAGAGCAATCAATCAACATAGCGCAGCTACCCGTCCCAGAGCTGAAGAAAATATTAGATCAAATGAACCAAGAATTCGAATTGTTATCCAACAGCATGCAGTCATTGAAAAGTCTTCAAGGACAATACGGCGGCTCAAAGTCGTGCTTGGGCACATTGAAATCGTCTGAAAAGGGAAAAGAAATCCTGGTGCCCTTATCTAGCTCCTTGTATGTCCCAGGCTTTCTGAATGACACGGAAAACGTACTCATTGACATCGGGACAGGATATTACGTGGAAAAATCCGTGCCAGAAGCCGACGAATTTTTCAATCGTAAAATGGATTACTTGAAGCAGCAGCTTGAGAGCTTGCAAGGAGTCTTGCAACAGAAATTCCAGGCCAAACATATGGTGACCGAAGTGCTGCATGCTAAAATGATGCAAGCACAGCAGCAACAACAGCAAAGCCGTGCTTGATAGCGCACTGGGTACATCGATAAGAATCTGCGTTCAAGTTGTAGTGAATGATGTTTGCCCATGTTCAATGTAGCGATGTGTTAGGCGAATTAACATTTTGAAGCCCATTTTCACAGTTTCAGAGCAATGTTTGTGTAATTCTGTCGAAACGATTTTGAAATGTCTTCTGGCGGGATTTATAGATAAAAATAGTACTGCATTTTTTTCAGACTTAGTGGCAAATGTCATGTCATTAATGAGGAATATGTGTTGATGTAAGAATTCAATTGATGGCGCAATGCTCTCAATAAAATTGTATGTCTACTACTGAGTGATTCATTTATGCTTTCCTCTGATGCCGTGGTCATTGTAATTGTCAAGTCATGTAAAATCTGTCTTATGAATCAATTTATAATCAGTTAGGTCGAGGTTATGCTGCATCACTGATACCTCAAAGCCTAGCAGTGGGTTTTGATTTTGGTATGGTATTTGACCTTGTCAACTATATTGCGTGTTAATTATGAATTCCTGTGTTTTCTAGCACATTGTAGAGTGGATCCATTTTTGCAATGGTTTGTGCGTTATTGGAGGTTATTTGCGTACAATATCACAGCATAGTGTCAATGAAGAAGGTTGGTTTGTAGAATTGGTGTGCGTACAGCGTATCTGATGTAAATTCGTCATGTTGGTTAATGGCTTATCAAAATGGTGTTTATTTACTATACTGCATTGCTGCTGTTTTTTTTTCACGATTATCGTGCTTTCGATATGTCTGATCGGGATTTTGAATTTTGCAGTTCATTTATTAGTTGAGTGTGGTAGTGAATTCTTCAATGTATCCAATCTTGATTTGTGTGTGTTAGTTAGCCTCTTGGATTGTATATAAGACGGAGCTATGAAGAGATTTCGTCATGCTGGGAAGAAAGCCGTCAAATTCCGCTTTTCCGCCACAATAGAAAAACTCGTAGTGGAGGGAACCAAAGCATGGTATGTGGAAATCGGTTATTTTCTGGTTGCATTACATATAAAGGTTTCCATACTTTTGAAATGTTTCTGACTGTAAAGCATTTGTAATATTATCCGAATCTCAGTGTTTCTTCATATTGATAATGCTGAAGTTCAAAATGTGTCTTCTCCAGAGGTGGTCAAAGTAATAAAGAAAGCTACTCAAGTAGAAGTAGCGGCAAAAAAATCTACTCAAGTTTACTTAGCCGGAAGGTGTAGAGAGCTTGATTCATATTGATGCATCCCAGGAGGGTCAATGTTTGACAAAATAAGCAGTCATCCACATCATGGGATGTAAATGATAGTATTCAAGTATTAATATGGAGATGCGATGCTAATTCTTTGTGCACTCGAACAGTCGAACACCCTGTTTTAGAGAATATTATAAGGCCCCTAGTTCGTCGAAGAGCAATACGGAGAAGTTGTGTCGGATACGGCTTTAACACTTTGCGCGATTAGTATACGTTAATTAAACATATGGTGATCGTAAAAATGCCATAGAGTGTATAGCTTTATATTCGCAAAATATAAGGCATTACTACGCTTGCTCTTATACTTCAACATGTATGTTTTCCAGACAAAAGAATTGAAACTTTGATTAGCACTCAACGTATAATACTCATCTCGTCCAAAATACAAATATATATATATACTACTTCTAAAAAGCAGAAAATATATTTCATGTCTTTTGTCCAGAAAGTTTTAACGGTGGACTGCTAAAACAGGTCTAATGTTAAAAAAAGTGAAAGTCCACTTTTCCAGATTGAAACTTGTCATGGCTGCTAGGTATAACAGGTTATTGCTAGGTTGTGAAACGATAGTTTCAAATGTTAT